>JAJNNV010000103.1:0-74942 GCA_022544895.1 Biscogniauxia sp. FL1348 | reverse complement strand
ACATTATTAAATTATTTGCTATTTAAAATAATAAATTATATATAGTTTTTTTTATAAAATTTAATAAATAATAATAATAATAATAAAACTTTGCAACTATAAATAAAAAAGTTAATAAATTACTTTATGTTAATTAATAAATATAATATTTTTAAATAATAATAAAATTTTAATAAAAGTAGTATATAAATAAATATAACTTAAAAATTTATTTAATTTAACTTAAAAAAAATAATAATAATATTATATCGATTAATTTAACATGTAACCGCAGTAAGTATGCAATAAATTAAAGTTTAATAAATAAATACATTTTATAAATTAAAAACTATTACTATTATTATTATTATTAATAAAAGCCAGGTCGGGTATAAATGTAAGTATTTATAATTAAAAAAAACCTTTTTAAATTTTATACCGCTTTTTTTAATTAAAACTGCTTATAATTTTTAAACTGCTTAATTTTTTTTAAGCTATTTAAAAATAAAACGTTTTTACTTTAAAAACAGTAAATTTACGGTTTTTTTTAAAAAAAGCGTTTAAGTTAAAAAACGTTTAAATAATAAAGCGTTATAACTTTTAAAAGCAGTTTAAAAACAATTTACGTTTACGAAAATTAAGTTAAATTATTTCTCTTAAATTTATAAAGCGGCTCTTTAAAAAAGCGGTATTTTTACGGTATTTTTACGGCTTCTAAAAACCGGCATATGCGGCTAGGTAGTATACTACCTACTTAGTACTTACATGTAGGCAGGTACTTACTTATGTACATATGTAGGTATGATGCTAGAACTTTTCCCCAACTTCCAATATACATTTGATGTACCTCGATGTAATCTGTATCCAGGTCCAAATCGTCAACCATGCAATTGTCACAGGTGGGAAATCTTACAGAGAGATGAGCTGCATTAATTATAGACTGAGCTCATGGTAGGCATCACCAAGACCCTTAAGTACTTACCTACATACATGCATAACTAAGTTGGGTGCGTTCTAGGTTTCTTTTTTATTTATTAAGTTTACTTATCCATGCTCAGGACCCGTATGCAGTTTTGGAACTACTAGAGTGCCACTTTGAGGTGTAGGTTAGAGAAGTGGGGTATGTATCTCGATTCGCGTCATCTTCACGCGTCCTTTAGGCGCTTTATGTTGTAGGTGCATACCTACATCCATATTTGCGGAATGTTAGGTTAGTAGGCACCTACCTATGTAGTAGAGAGGTATGGCAATTTGGTTTAAAAAAAGTTGCATGCCATATGTTAGTTGGCGGATAGCCCGTTTGCCGATTTCCAACTCAATGAAATATTTTAATTTTGAACATTAAATATACGTCTACGATATTGCTAACATAAAAGCCGAGTGATTGTTGCGAACATGAGGAATTAAAGAGGAAAAAAAAAAAAAAAGGTAAAACGTGGAAGATGGACATCTAAGAAGTAGTTCATATGTACACCAGACATAAGCATACTTGTTTTAAGGATAAGCTCTTTTTCTTTTCTAGCCCTGGGATACATATGTGGGGGCTATGGAATGTTCTTTTCTGCCCCACAACAGCTTGGATTTGTATGTAGGGTACTACCTACATAGGTACCTATGTATGTAGTACACATGCAAAAAAGTAACTACTACTGTACAGTAACCTAGGCTAGGCAGGTAGGTACCTATGTAGATGTGGGTAGCTAGTAGCTTCTAGCTTGTCTGGTCGGGTGTTTCTACATCATGAATGAAATGTCATATTAATTGCTAACCCCCCTCTAGTTTGCTTTAACACTACGTCATGAAATGCCTATTTTCTTTCTTAATTCTACTAAGTACTTACCTACTGTTTCTCTCCTCATACGGGCTGAATTAGATATTTCTGCATGAAATAGGTATAACCCTCTACGTAGCTTAGGTAGACAGTAAGCAGTAGCTTGGTAGTTGCAACTTAACTTAAAAGCTTCCTCTCCATAGCATACTAAGTTACTAGGTAAGTACCGTAAGGTAGGTACCTGGAAATTT
The DNA here is from genome assembly GCA_022544895.1 of Biscogniauxia sp. FL1348. NCBI lineage: Eukaryota > Fungi > Ascomycota > Sordariomycetes > Xylariales > Xylariaceae > Biscogniauxia > Biscogniauxia sp. FL1348. The sequence continues at coordinate 72,941 of JAJNNV010000103.1, read as the reverse complement.
ACCTACATACACCAGACATACATCAATGTGTCCCAATGTAGCAACTAACTCAAGTCCAGCCCAGCAACAGCCGCACAGCAGATTACATAATTCGTTTGTCGACACTTCCCTCCCACTCATTCACCACTGTCCCATCTGCTGCCTGTCTTTCTGCCTGTACATCCAGGTCAAAGAACTCTGCACTAGAAAGCAGCCAGCCTCTCCACCACATCACACATCATTACTGTTCCTGAAGTTTAACCAAGGTCTCCTTGTATTGTTTATCACTGCAAGGCTTTGATGCTTGATCGGCTTTTGCGCACGTTGTTCCCGGAGACGCAACACATTCAATACCTACATCCATCGCCCCATCCACACCCTTCACCATACACCAGACCCAGATCTGCTAAGCTCACCTTGGGCTGCTCAGCAACAGCTCCTAGCTTCTTTTCCCTTATCAACTCCCGTCCCGTCTTTGACCTCATGTAATCAATCACCCTCCAAGACCAAGATAGCTGACTGCATGTCCACCTAACTTAAGAGGTGTCTGCCACAAATTCAGGATTACCAACTACACCAACACCAACACCAACACCAACATTGACATTGACATCCACCTTAACCACCTTGTACCTGGCAAACCGCTGCCGGGCCGCACCTTGGATTCAAGATAGCCCCTGCAGCAGCCTGTGGATGGGAAGACACACACAACTAGAATCGGATTCATTTTGACAAACGAAGGTATGTAGGCTCGCAGTTTCATATCCGATTTATCAGGCGTGTATCATTTGTCTTCTATCTCGCATTCACGCATGCATCATTTTGTTTGTTCACTTCACCACAGCATCAGCCTCTCTCCCCCTCCGGCTGCCTATCTCTGCTTTGCCAAGGTTCTTTGCTCTTCTCCCCCCTTTTTCTTATTGCAACTCCCCAATTCACCAAGAGTGTACAAGAAAAAAAGACATAAAAATATACATAACAACCGGAAAAAAAGAAAAAGAAAAAGGACCAGTTTCTACAGTGTCTGCTTCTTCCGGGGGGCAAGAAAGTCCTGACCTTGCCTACTGGGTGTTAATTGGTACGCAAGTATTGATGTACATCCGGGCTTGGGGGAGCTGCTTGCAAGGGCCGCCTTTCTAAAAAAGCCTTCTCCACACGCCCCTCCCCCCACCACTAGCTTCACACCAAATAGCACCCAAGATCACCTACCAGGAAGAAACCACCCCCAGTCACAGCCAAAAAAATTACTGGGTATCTACCTAGAGCTTCTCCAAAGTCTATACCCCCCTCCCCCCCAATCACAACCACCACCAAGACACACCGTTTAACACCACAGCCCTCCCGCAATCCATACCTACTTTCATAGATGGGGGAGTCATTGTGAGCTGAGGAAACCTATGCCTTTCTCGCTTATAATTCCGGCAACCCCTGTGCATCTCTTTCTGCTTGTCTTGTTTCATTCTCCTTCTCTACCATCGTTATTATACCCCGCCTATCTCAACCCACATGCTAATTCTGGAGTCTGCCAGCCGCCGAGCCCTCTCGCGCGAGCGCCTCAAGCTTTGTTGTTTGGAGCTCCACGACTCTTCCGCCTTCCGTTTGTACCAGCCAGATGGACCAAGATTCGAGATCCTCCGAGTCGCGAGAACGTGCTGTCTCCTCTGAGCCTAGCTCTACCCGCCCCAACCCTTTTGATGACGGTGATCTCTCTGCTCGGAAACGTCGTAGGACATCACTTTCTGCCTCTCGGAGTACATCTGTCGATACGTTGAGATCACAGGACGATACCCTGCCTGTTGCCGAATCAAACGACATGAAAGTCGATACACCAGAGCCGGTGCCTCCGAGCACCCCAGCTCGATCGGAAGCCCCCAACGAACCAGTCTCGAGCAAGGTTACTATCAATCTACGCAATGCCGACAGCCTTCAGGCTACTCCCACATCTCCTGCCTCTCCAACCCCTGCACCAATACGGTCAGACGATGTTAGGCTCAGTGTAGAAGAGTCGGAACTGAACCTAGCACACACGCGCCCGGTCGCAAATACCCTGTCCTCGCCGCCTGTCCCTGGCAGTCTAGAGGACCCTGTTATCGCACTTGAAGATGTCGACGATGAACTGCAGGAGATTGCTGCCTCTGGGCAGCAAATTGACTTAGACGATGAGGATAGGGCGCATAACCTGGGTGTTGCCATGCTCGACTTCCCCTACCATAGTGAAGGCGAACCATACCATGAGACTATTGGTCGCCTCGTGAATTACTTTCGATCACGTATGTTGCCCCACCAATGCTACCTATTGCATATAATTAACAATGTCTTTAGAACCGCCAAATGCAGAAGAGGCCCTGTTTTCCCTACAGGGTTGGTTAGGGCGTTTTGTGTCGTATGCTGAACTTGACCTGTACTCTATGGTTATCGAGGTCTATCGGGAAAATCGCCTCTTCTGGCAGGCTCTTCCAGAGGTCTTCTACCTTATTTTTCTCAGGTAATTCGGTTTGCCCCTATCATACCCCTGGATGTAACTGACATGTCTCTATTAGACAAAACTTTGCTAAAAGTCGCGAGACACGGGATACCCTTGTCCATATAATTGGTCTTTATGCGAGACTGACAGCCTTTCTCCTTGCCATTGACTGTCGCACGCTAGAATTTGTTGCGACAACAGAGGAGGGAGCTGAGTTAGACTTGATATCCCCAGCTTTTATGCGATTCTTTGGCCACATGATGCTCCGGGAAGAGAGCCACGTATCTAATGGATATGGTTCAGATGACAGCTCGGATCTCTTGGAAGCCCTCGAGCTGTTCCAAAAGGGCCCTGGAGGGCCATCGGTGGCGAAGCTAGTCAGATTTGCTGAACTCCACCGGTCTGTTCTGCTTCGATTCCCCAAAAAGTCCATGGAAAACCTCTCTACCAGTTGCATGATCATGAATAGTATTGTGCGGGAAAGTCACCAGAAGCAGATGTTTGGTGCGGGATACCCGCAAGCTATTCTTGACCGTTCAAGGACAAATCTAGCGTTCGGACACCGATATTTCAATATCGTCTCGAGCGCGCTTGCCGTGGTGGTTGAAAAGTCAATCAACAATCTTGCTCAAGAACATGCATCGACTATCACGGGATGTTTGACCGAGATCTTACGGTATAGCGTGCAAGGCTGCCACGCTGAAGCTATAGAGCTTATCCAGAAACACCGCCGAGAACACCCAGATGTATCCCATCAATTCACGTACGAGGCGGTTTCACTAGAATGGCGGTTTGGGGTGTTCTGTGGTCTGGTAAGGTCACGCCAGATGCAGCTTCGGGTCACTGCTGTCAACCAGATGTGTGAAGACCTTGTCGCGCAGTGGAGGAAGTACCAAGACCATTTGGAGCTTCCCGAAGATGTTCACTTACATCTAGATTATCTTCGTTACCTGTCACGTTATATTATGCGGACGGGTATAGTAGATTATATCCTTGGCCCGACATGTCACCCGGAGATTTCACAAGCGAGCTTCAATATCGTCGGGTTCTTAGCCGTCACTAAGACATACACTGCTGCGCACACAGAACTTCTGTGGCAGACCTTGACTTCTACTCAAGACCCCCGTGTTTCTGAGGCTTTAGTACGGATGATGCTTAAGGTGATCCTTCTACTACATGAAGATTGTCTATCTTATTTCCTCGACAAGTTCCAGGGCGTTTCGATAGACTCTTTTACGCCTTTCATACGAGATCTTTTTGATAATGTCACAAAGAACTTCCTACGGCATAGACAACTACCCCGAGCATCGTTTGAGGTTTGTGTTCGATTATTACGGGAGTCTTCGGTCTACGGACCCCATGGCTCTATAGCATACCCTGATATCTACCAGTTTGCTTTGGGGAAGTTTAGAGAGTTCTTGGGGTCTGGGTTGGACCCAGATGACCGGCAGACTATATCTATGAGCTGCCTGCAAGATATTGAGGCCAAAACACCCACCACATCAGGAAGTCTACAAGTCCTTGCCATCCTGATGAGCCCAGCAGTAGGGCTCCATGCCTTAATTGCTGAACATGATCTGACTCGGCTGCTTATTGACGAATTGGAATCCACTCTCAAGGCAGCCAAATCTGTCGGTTTCGCCCCCGTTTATGCACACCCGTTTAGCCAGGCTCGTCGAAAATTCATTTCAGGTATCATATGGCAACACGGCTCTACTATCGGCTCAGAACTCGGCCAGCGCTTGTGGGATCTTCTTGTTGGAGATGGCGCAGCTTGTCAAGATGACAGGAGAGCGGCATGGGATGATTTGTATCACGGTCTTAGACGGACGGGTCTTGAGAACCCGTTCCTAAATGCTTGCTTGCGGGAGTATCTGCCGAAGCTCCCACCGCAATGCTACTGTCCAGCGTCCTTAACATTTGTTCGAGAGGCTCTTGTGCCTCCTGCCAACGATGTTGCTAACGGCGTCATTCTTGATGATGAGGAGAGCGTCAAATCGACTGGTATCGAGCTCCTCTGGCAGATGATCCTGACTGCCCCAAATCAGACAATTGAAGATAGCGCCATAGTGACGTTAGTCAACGACGTTTATGTTGATAGCAAGGTTATTTTGTCGTACCCCCTACAGCGCGCGCGCAGGGTCCACTTCAACCTAGTTCAGCGGTGTCTGCGCCAGCTCAAATCTGCTGCGCAGAAATTGAAATCCTTCAATGATGGGACGACTAGTGGTGATGATGAACCGATGGTTATCGTGGCTACTGATGACCAACAACGGGAACAAGAGATGCAGTTCACAAGATCCTTAAAAGTTCTCATAACGCTCTTGAGGACACTACAGACCAGGTCGCATTTTGCAGCTCCAGATCTGCGGTCTCTTATGCTAGAGACTCCGAGTGCTATTGCGGGTGATATGGCTGATCTCAAGTACCAATCGTTTGATGGAAACGAACAGACAGAGGTAAAACCTTTAGAGATTGGCTTGAAGAATAGTGCAGCGTCACTACTAGCTACCTTACGGGATGCAACTGGCTTCGAGAACTTTCGACTTTACTACCGCGGCCAATCCTTTGCGCCCTCTGAGACAGGTATCTGCAAATCTTTGGAAGAGCTTGGAATTAGGAATGGGTTGATTCTCGTCAAAAAGGAATTGGACGTCGCTTCTTCACCTGTGCGCATCAAACCAGGCGCATCCCCACTAGACATTGAAATCTTGGGCCATTTCAAAGATCTCTGGGAATACCTGAGTATGGAGGAGAGGTTAGCACGAGACATCTACCAGTTTTTGATTTCCCTCCCTGCCGATGATTCAATCCTAGCGGCCTTTGAAAACCCCGATACTTCATATCGTGACGTTTTCCCCCTGGGCCAACCCTTCAAGTGCTTATATGCTCTACACGCGCTACGCGAATACCTGAGCACCCGCAGACTCAAGAGCAGCGTTATGCAACTTTCTGAGAAGGACTCAGAAAACCGACAAAAGACCACTGGTGACCAGGAGGATGCTCTGATCAAGGCAATGTCGTTGATTGTGTCTGCAATCTGCGACCAAAATGTCATTACAAGATGTTCTAGCGAGGGAATACGTCTCTTGCTAAGTCTCCAACTCGTGGAGAATTTTGTGCAACTACTGAAGGAGACTATGAATCTCGCCACGATCGCTCAGTTGCTAACACCGACTCTACATGAACGTCTCTTAGATATCCTGAAGAGTGCCAAAATAGCTGAGACGACTCAGTTGAGCGTTGATCTCGTTTCCCGCTCCCTTGAAGCCTTGTTAGAATCTTGTGCGAAGAGCCACGAATTTTGGAAAGTCTTCCAAAACCAAACACAGGGTCGACAAGTAATCCAAAGCCTGCTACTCGACGATCGCGCTTTCATAAGGAAAAATGTCGCCAAACTCCTTAGCAGTAGGTGTTTCTACAACAACGGACCCCCAGGTGTCCGGGCGATCAACTTCGCCGAGGTTTTTTGGCCCATCGTGTTTCAACTACTTCCCCAAGCCGTCAGCGAACCCAAAAAATGTGAAGAGGTATTCAGTCTTTCCTTTCAGTTGCTTAGGAAATTAGTAGACGGCAGTTCTGGTGTTTTAGATTTGCCGTCGTGCTTGGAGACATGTGGGCAACTTCTCATAACCCATACGGCAATAGAAGACATCGCACATCCGGATCAGGTTGATGTTGTGGCACATGGGCTTATTACAATCTTGTTCCACGGTATCAAGCATCTGTCAACGAAGAAGGTAGAGGTCAAGTTTCCGCAAGGGTTTGCGCGGAAGCTGTTTTCGCAGCACCTTTTCCCTCCTGAAGATGAAAACGGTCCCCTAGTTCCGCATGTCGTTCTTCACCCGGCCTCTCGAAGCCTGCTCTACGAAATAATCATCCTCCTCGTCAAGGACGATGCCTCACATTCAGTCGCACTACTCCAGGATTTGGATGGATTGACAACCTATCGTAAAGCAGAGGGTGCGGATATTTATAAGTATGATCTTCCACAATCCTTCGACAGAACGAATGCCATACGATCGCCTTGTGGGTATGCTGGGTTGAAAAATCTTTCCAACACATGCTATCTGAACTCACTCTTCACCCAACTTTTCATGAATGTTGGATTTCGCCGGTTCATCCTGAACATCCAAGTCCAGGACACGGTTAATCATCAACTACTCCGTGAGACTCAGACCCTCTTCGCCGCTCTGCAGGATAGCAGACGCCGCTTCATAGACCCCCAGAGTTGTGTGGATCAGATCACGACGTATGAGGAATTACCAATTGATATACACAACCAGATGGATGTAGACGAATTCTATAGCCTCCTTTTCGATCGGTGGGAGGCGCAGCTTCCTTCCGAGTCTGATAAGAAAGCACTTAGGTCAATCTACGGCGGTCAACTAGTCCAACAGGTAAAGTCAAAAGAATGCGAGCATATCTCGGAGCGTATCGAACCCTTCTCGGCCATCCAATGCGATATCAAGGGTAAAACGAGCCTAGAGGAGAGTCTACAGGCATATGTGGATGGCGAAATCATGGAAGGAGGTATGTCCTAACCACTCGTATGCTGCATTTCTCAGAAAAACTAATGTTGATCCAGACAACAAATACAAATGCTCGACCTGCGATCGCCATGTCGATGCTGTCAAGAGGTAAGTGTCCCGCAAACAGATATAAGGAAAGAAACATGTCCTAGTGACGCTAACTTGAATGTAGGGCATGCCTTAAAGATATGCCAGATAATCTAATCTTCCACCTCAAGCGGTTCGATTTCAACCTGCGTACTTTAACGCGTAGCAAGATTAACGACTTCTTTCGCTTCCCGACGGAGATAGATATGCAGCCATATACTATCGAGCACTTGAGCAACCCCTCCCGAAACACGGAGCCAGATATCTTCGAGCTTGTAGGCGTCTTAGTTCATTCTGGAACAGCTGAATCAGGTCATTACTACTCGTTTATTCGAGAACGCCCGAGTACCCATACAACTCCGTCGTGGGTCGAATTCAATGACGAAATCGTCACGGCATGGGATTCTTCGCAGATGGACAGCGCATGTTTCGGTGGAGCAGATTATCGGTCGCAATTCGATTCTAGTGGAACCTATGAGAAGGTCTATAGTGCATACATGCTCTTCTACCAGAGGTCTTCATCCTTGCGTAGAGAGCAAGATTTATTAAGAGCTTCGGGTATGCCTAGTCCTCCCCGGTCTGATCTTTCCCCGGAACTCGAATTTCGAGTCAAAGCAGACAATTGGGGTATTGTTCAGCGCCATTGCTTGTACGATCCAACCCACATACCTTTTGTGCACAGAATACTCGCAGGCATATGGGGGACTAGATGTTCCAAGGATCATAAGAAGGAAAATCTTGCCATGAGGGTGGCACTTGGGCACCTGGATCAGGTTGCATCACGAGCTAAGGACCTTCCAGATTTCGACTCACTCAAGAACCTCATTGCAAGGGTATGCCAACGCTGTCCCCTTTGCTGCTACGCATTCTTCGATCACTTTAGTAGCCACAAAGAAGCATTTAGGATGTTGCTTCAGCGGAACACTGACCCAACAGTTCGTCATGATATTGGACAAACTTTCATATTTGTCCTCAAAAATATCAAGGCCGCCTATCCTGATCAATATGGAATCGGGGACAGCGAGGACGATGGAAACTCCAATTCTAGTTCTGGTGGTTCCAGTTGTAGCGTGATGGAGATGACCGCAGATATTTTCCTGTATCTATGGGATACATTCCACAACCGAATCGTATCCTGGCCTGAATACTTCGGAACGATAGTCGATTTCGCCCAACTGGGTCGATTGGAAGCATCGATGCTCCTTGATAAGGACTTCTTGTTTAAAACGCTCATGATTATTGCAGCGGACCCGGCGCTGGAGCTCTCGCCTCAATACGCTCGGCTACTCACGACTGTATCGAGGAGGATGGCCACAAGGCCACCAAACTACGAAAACGTCATTATGTTGATCGACGTACTGATGGATGTCATGTACAAAGATGATCTGAACTACAGCCTAGAGCATCCTCATGGTCGATTTGCTATGGCTCAGCAACAAGATTTAGTCCCCTATACAGCTAACGAGATCAATATCCTACATAAGGAGTGGGGAAGAACTCAAGCAAACGTCTTTGCGGACAAGCTAATCCAATTGAACCAGAACCCAGTGGCAACTGATTCCATAATCAACCGATTAATGGGACTGAATTCGCTACTGGACGATACTATTTTCGCAACGCTCCGGGCCGGCATTACGGGACAACTAGTCGCACAAATAGTGACGCCTTACCTTCGCGTCGCTGTGCTATACTGTGAGAATAGCACTAGCAAGGAGAACGTCCATCAGCTTATTCAGCATGTCAGCAATCAATGCAGGAATCTGCAGAATGCAGAGGGGCGGGCGTTCTTCGAATTTGAGAGGGACGTGTACGAAGGGCCGCGCTCCACTGAGGAAAGCGACGAGATCATCCAAATCCAAGGTCTTCGCAACCTACCAAATTGGGTTCCTGGATTGTTAGGATGCATTGATCGTACAGTGAGTTCCGACGTGGAAAAATTCCTCCAGGAAAAACTTTTTAGACATGGACCATCGCCAGCGTTCGGGGACAGCCAGGGCGGATTAGCGATATCGCGAGAAATGAAATCTGCAGCCAAACTTCTCGCTATTCGTTGTCTGGTATACCTTAAGGATACGTACGTGATCCGTGGCGCGCAAGCTGCCAGGGATAATGTGATCCCACTGGACCGAGTTATCAAGCAATGTGATCCATACTTCAAGGTGGATGAGGATATGAATGATGACTTAGACAGTCAATACAGCGAGCTCTGTCAAAGTATGTTATCTAAAATCGACAGCTGATGATTGGCGTTGTCTTGCTAACGTGTTCCTAGCTGTGCTAGAGTCGATGGAAAGGCTTACTGTTGACGAAATTGAAGAGGACGGATCTGGTATGTGGAGTGACTCTACTACGGCCACTATGGACTATGACTGATAACCTCAAGACTGGGAACAGTCGGTTGGCTCTTCGGAACAGATGGACAGCCTTGCCGATCTCAGCATGCAGGTTGATCGTGAACTACCGGAAGGGAACATGTGAAGGCTTGTCGTGTCCTACTAGATTCGGCGGGATGATAAGAACACGTTTGAGGAGCAGGTTGATACAAATGATCGTTAGGTTTGAGTAGATACTGCGCAGGTTGTCCGGACTGGATGGAAAGGGGGGAATAGGAAAGGCTGGCAAAGGGCTTTCAACGTTGGTGGCCAAGTGGACAGGCGGGCGGAAAAGAAAAACAGAGCATGGTAGCACCGGCGTGAGGCGTTCTCTCAGGGGACAGGAACAGGACAAAGTGATACTCCATATGGCAGGGCTTTAGATTTGCTGGCCGGATGAAAGTTGATTATTTGATTTATTGACAGACTACGAAGGCTAGTTGTCTCGGGAGGGAGTTTGGACGGCTAGGTAGTTCCCCCCTCCCCTCCCTGTCCCACCTCTAAAGAGTGGAGAGTGGAGGGTGAAGGGTGGAGAAATAGACATTATACCATTAGTAGTAATGGGAAAGTCGATTCGCTAACCATACATGAAGTACAAGGTATAGATGAACACTTATCGATCATGATAGTGTATTCTCTCTCTGCTCTCCCTTCTGAACGGCTTAATATTATCAGTGTGGAAATGGTGCAAAAAGAAGGAAGCTTCTCTGTTTCGAATACTTAGTTCCTCTGAGAATCAATGTGACCTGACCCACTAGATTCTATAAGCGCTTACTCGAGGTATAGGAAGTATTGTCTATACACTCACTTTATCTTATTCTCGAGACATGATCATCTGAAACTACTACACCGGGGACAGTGGTCTAAAAATAAAATATTTCCAGGAGACATCCAGTAGCCAGGAGGCAACTTATACATATGATATCTAATCTAAGTAAGTATATGAAAAGGGGCGGGGGGATAACGGGCTAGGGGGAGGGGCAGGTGGGATTTGGTGATGGGCTATTAGGTAGTAATTTGACTACCTAGTCGGCGATGATGGTTAAGTAAGTAGTAGGTAAGTACTCGGCGTGCGGCTCAGAAGTTGGTTGTTAGCGCTCGGCTCGGCTTAACATGCATTAATTATACGGATCTAGAAGATGCCGGAGACTTTACTTGCCTCTCATATTTTTTTTTCTTTCCTTTTTCTTCTTTTTTTTTATAGAGGGGAAAGTCTGTGCTGGGATTGAGTCCGATAGGACGAGAGAGACATAGAGGCGAAAGGGGGGGGGGGGGGGGGGTTATGTAGGTAGGTAGGTAGGTAATTGGTGCGTCTGGACAGGGTTCAGTCTATACTATGGCTCCGCATAGCACGTCTGATTGACCAGATCTGGGTTGCTCCCTATTGCTCTACCTACCTACGTGCTACTTAGTTCCAGTCAGTTCAGTTCAGATTTAAAAAAAAAATGATCTGGGAGGGGTTGATTGGACCTCGGTTGCGAAGAGCCGATGCGAGATATGTATATTAGAGTATCACTATCTATTGACGCTTGGACAATACCTAGGTAGGTACAGTTAACGTGACCTGGGCCTGACCCGACCTGGCCTACTTAGGAGGCCTGGCTTATGTACAATCGATAGCTTTGACCTCTAGAATGCTACTGCTACTAGGTACATACTAATTTGATGTTCCTATATACCTACCTAGCTTTACAGCAATCACCTACTGTTTATAGCGGCGTTGCATGTTACATGGTCTATGTAGTTTTAACCCTCTTGTTTAAGACTACTCCTATTGAATGGAACCCCGCCATGTCCCATTCTCCTTCGGCTATTCCAAATACAAGTGGCAAGTGATCTGATGGTAAATGCGTATGTGTATTTGAAGAAAGGGTAAAGGGAATGAAGGATATTAATATTACTTAAGTACTGGGTAGGTAGCTAGAGGGGAGTTAGATGTGTCTGGTGTCTGGTAAAGGTATGTTGGTTCCGGTGATCCGGTTAAATGGGTTGTATATTGCCGTTAGTGCCACCAGTAAATGTTAGAGATTAAGGATTGCTTCAGAAGATTAGGTATCACATGCAATATTGCGCGTTGATATGAATAATTACTTAGGTGGCTTAATGTAGGCTGATAGGACTGACATAACTAGACTTATTAATATAAGGAAACTTAGTACCAGACCTACCTAGACGATTGGAAGAGGTAACCTGAAGTTAAGACGATTGTGGCGTGCTGAAGAACTGAGCAATTAATACTAGACATAGGTACAGTGGGTATAAGTAACGAGGTTCTCTTTTCTTTTCTTTTTCTCTTTTTAATGTTATGCTGTTACTAGGTATAACCTAGTTATGCATCTAAATTGCTATTAGCCTTATTACCTACATTGAGTACTGCTAACATAACCTACGACATCAACATAAAGACTTAAGTTCCAACTCTCAATTCATCTGCTACCTACCTACCTACCTAGTCCCTACCTAGCCAATCCTGTCGATTCCCTCGATGTGAAATGCATGCACGGAATATACGTAGGGCTTTCAAGAGCTGTCCGTTAATCTATTTTTGGGGAGTATGGTTTTTTGTTATCCCCAAGCTCGCATGCCACTAAACTTACATGGGCTCTAGCACAGATCTTCAATGCAACTACATACACCTACCCTGCATTTGTTTTCTGTTTGTTGCTAGGATTATGTACCTAGTGTAGTGTAGATAGGTTGGTAGGTAGATATGTACCTAGTATGCTATGTAGTATACATTAAGACCCGGCATCTATATTTGGACTATGCCCCTGTTGTAGCCGCCGACCCCCCTCTTGTGAACTGCGGGGAGTAGCCCCCGGGCTATCGCTGGTTGGTCCCGATCGAGTTCCCAAGACCCAGTAGCGTGGTGAAAAGGAAGAAGGCTCGTCACGACAAGCGATAGCACCTGCAAGTGTCGGCACACAAAGTCCAGGGGCGAACGCGGTTAAACTTGAGGAACTGCTCTTTCCTTTTTTTATTTCCCTATGGATGATTTGCCCGGTTTGCCGGCCTGGACCCAGATTACCTAATTTCGCAACCTGCATGGTACCTTGATACGTACCTGCTGCCATGCAAGTCCATCCCGCCCGAGTCACACAGACACACCACACATCATCATTATCGTCATTATCATACCTAGTAGGTACTTACTATCTCCCATCGCACACACGCCAACATGGGTCAGGCCAGGCCGGGGCCAGACCAGACCAGGCCAGTCATAGCAAAAGCAAAATGAAGAAGCCGCTACACATGTAACTTGGAAAGAACAACACGGCGAACGCTAAAGTTTCACGACTCCGAATATAGAAGCAAAAGGGGAAAGGGAAGAAAACAAGCCAAATGAAACGCGATGAACACGCAACCCCCCATCACCCCACGAACACTTTCATGAAGAAAGGAACGTGTTGTACCTACATTAGCTCATGTTTCATGTCTTCTCTCTCTCTCTCTCTCGTCCCCATGACCATGTCCATGGCCATGACACAACCCACACCTACACATATATTACTTACTAGCCATGTGTTTTAACCGCCCTGCTTTATTTTTACCCTCTTCCACACATCCGTGACGTTGTCTAATCTATCTGGTGTTCTGTTTCGAACTTGAGATCGATCTCTTGCTTCTCTCCTCGCCTTCTCTCTGGGGTCATGCGTGGAGGCGTGTGGATGTGTGCGCCTCTCATTTCCGCTTTTGGCCTTGTTTCTAGATCTCCCGAAGCCCAGTGGTGATCAACCCGTGATATAGCTATATCCAGATATATCTATCCACCCGGGCCCTCCTCCTCACTCCGCCTCCAGAATAACATCGCCTTTCGGTTTGAGGGTTACCTGGTGTTCATCACCAGCCTCCTCAGTAGTAACACTTGCCTTCTCCCCCCTTGCTGTGATCTCAACCAGGCAGCTCAGCTACCATCATCCTTTCTCCTTATCGAGCCGGGAGACGGATCGAGCTCATCATGTCGCTATCCAAGCAACAAATCTCATCGCCCCTTGAGGCTGGCAGGTCGCTGCTCGACACTCGCAGCCTGCCATCCCATCTAACTGGGACACTGGAGTATATTTCTAAGAGGCTGGCGAGGAAGGCATTACACATCACGCTCGTTGTTGTCAGGAACGAGTACCAACTACCAAGCTCAATACCACCATGTGCAACGCCGACATCTCCCCCAATCACTCCCGAGTGCAGAGCGGGCTTTACTTCGCCACGCTTCGCCTCGCCCATGACCGGGCTCAGACAACTAGTTCGAAGGGGCACGAACAGTTCTATAGCCTCATCCACTACCTCCGAAACCAGCACAAGCATTTCCGCACTATCGTCACCAACCTTCTCGCCTCCGCCAACCGAATCCCTGGCTAGTCCGCGCCGTTGGATTGTGCCCCCAACACCGGGAACTCCTTACACGCCCATGACGCCACACACCCCCTATAGCGTAGCTACGGCTGCGACGTCAACCTCGGCCACATCCACAGTCTCGTCTTCGTCATCTACGCCATTCCAAAGCCAGGGTAACGGCTTTGGTATCCGGTTGCTCTACACGAGCCCACTATCGCCCAAGGCGGAGAGAGCCCTGCGTGCGACGATGGTCAAGGCTGAGCGTAAGTTTCAACCTGGGGTAACTGGCTGGTTGTTTCCGCCAGTGATGACGGCCGCAGCCTGTGGGCTTAGCCCAGATCTCGTGCGCCGCAGCATACTACAGAACGAGGTGCTCTTCTCCTCCGAGGGACTCACACTCCTGGGGCTCGACCGGCTGTATACATTTAAGGCGGCGCTCGCGGCCTACGCGCGCTCGATACCTTGTCCTCCAGTCCCTTCTACTTCCGCGCCGCTACATGCTCCGCTATCAAGCCATCCCGTCGTATTCGCTAATAGGGATGGAGGAGGTGATGGAACCAATAGTAGCAGCACTAGTGGCATGACGACACGCCTAGAGGAGGCAGTCGACTCTCTACGGAGGCTTATATTGCTCGCGAATGGCGGGCGGCCTGTGCCTAAGGCGGACTTATACCGGAGCTACGACTGGCTGGGCGTGAACCCGCGAGCGCTGAGCGAAGTCGAACGTATGTATCGTCGGGCGTACGGGGGTCCAGAGCGTAAAGGCCCATTCGAGGCTGCTGCTACGGAAGAAGAAAAGTCCCCCAAGCGAGAAGGCCAGATGGAGCATATAGAAGCACACAAGGAGAAAAAGGCGGTAGAAGAGAAGGAATTGCCGTTAGTCCCTGAGACGCCGGTATTCAAGATCGGAGCGCCGCCACCGCCCAAGTCTCCGCCCAGGGCCCAGACTACGCCTGTGCTAAAGCTCAATACGAATGTCCCTACGGTGGTGACCGCAAAGAAGGCGGCTACGCGGCTTGCCAGGACGAGAGTAAAACCCGTAGTGGGACTTAAGGCACAGCCTTGGGAGGCACCTTGGGAGGTAGGAAAGAATGCAAACGCGATGCTTAGTGTAGATCGAGATAGTAGGCCGCTTCATCGACGGCACCAACAAGGATCCCGCCGCGATAAATCACCCCATCCGGGCGAAGAAGTGGACATCGGCGATCTCGGTCTGGACCTCGAACTCGAGTTGGAGATCCGTATTGATCACGAGGATGACCACCACCGCCATGATTATAACAGCAACAGTAACAACAACATTTACGGCTACAACCGTATCAACAATAACGACTACCACCGGCATCCGCGCCTGCTGCAAGATCACTCCTCCTCCATCAGCGAAATGATGCTGTCGCCGTGCGAGAACCCCGATGAGGAAGAAGACGGCAGCAGACAACACCGCCTGGGACCCACGACGCCCAACGGGTACGATGACATCTCTCCCGTCACGCGCGGGGAGTGGGGGTTCTTGTTCCAAGGCCTCGGGTCGGGACGCACGGTGGCGGTAGAGAGGTGTTGAAAGGGGGGTTTTGGCTCTGCTTTGAGTATAGCATAGCATAGCATAGCATAGTATGGTATTATGGTATTGTATAGCGATTGGTATGAGATTTTTATTTAGTAGCCTACAGATACCTAAGTTTTATTTATTTACATATGGCTTTGTTAATGTCATATACTTGTAGTGTAGTAAGACGAGGAGGGATAGTATGCATCTGTGACCCTGCTTAGCTTGGCTTGCCTATAGTCAAATGGAAGGGAAACATTATTTTCTTCTTTTGTTTGAAAGAAAATGAGAATTTGGAATATTGATTAAGGTTGTATATGGAGGGAGGGGGGGCATATGGGATAGGGGACAGGGGAGATAGAAAGCCGCAATAAGCATTATTTAGTATATACCATACCTTACCTACCAGCATCAACAACCATGAGCTTTTACATAAGATGATGATGATGGTGATTATAGCAGTAATACATCTCGCATGTAAAATACATTAAAACATTTTTTTTGTTAGGTAGGTCTGGTACCTACCTATGTTGGAAAACAGGGTTTTGCTTTTTTTTGTTTTTGGACCGGGACAGGAAATATAGTTGTAGGCAAGGCACACCAAGTAAGTAGGAAGGAGTAGGTATGTGATCTTTTTCTTTAAAACTAAGGTAAGGTTAGAGAGAGATAAGAGTGAAGAGACCAATGGTGAAGAAGATGATGATGGTTAGGGATGATTTTTTTCTTTCTTTGTTTCTTTTCTCTTCTTTAAATCGATGAAATATACCTAACCTAGGTTAGTTGATTTATTCTGTCCCCCCTTTTCAACCCCCCACCCTCCGCTTGAACGACTACTTGTATTAGGAGTAGGAGTAAGTATCATTAGGTAAGGTATTGTTGGAGGATGTGTTTGATACATAGGTAGGTAGGCAGATAAGTAGGTAGATTAGGCAGCTCTTGGGGAATGGATTATCTTCTTTTATCTTGTTCTTGATCTCTCTCTTTCTGGCCCTTTTCATAGTAAACTACTTTCACTTGCTAAACTAGGGCTCTCCATCTGAAGATCGCATCATGGCGTGTCGTATAGATACCTAACACATACACATCATACGCGCGCGAACGTCTCTCTCCAATAACATAACCTCCCCCAACCTAACACACACACACACACAACATGGATATATATACATACATCACCGCCACCCGTACCGAGCGCCCGCCTCGCGCTGCGTGCTCCTCCCCTTGGCGAAGCTCTCCTCGAGCGCGTCGCGCTGGTTGTGCACCTGGTTGACGAGCTGGCGGAGGCTGTGCTTGCCGGGGGCGATGGCGCGGACGGGGTTGTGGCCCTGCTGGTCCTGCTCGCCGCTCGCGCGCAGGGCCTCGTTGTGCTCGTACTCGCGCGTCGTGTCGAAGCTGATCACCTTGGCGTCCGGGATGGCCGCCGAGGTGGAGGAGGACGGCGCGCGCCCGAAGAGCTCCCGCCGTGCCGAGGCGGAGAGGTTCATCTCCGTGGCGATCTGGTCGAGCGTGTTGGTGTTGGGGCTGGGATTCGAGTTGGAGTTATGAGCAGAGGGCGGGGAGAAGGAGGAGTTGGCCGCGTCGTAGGCGGCGAAGGCGGAGGCGGAGAGGGGAGAGGGGACGTGGTGGTCGGGGGCGGCGAAGAGGGGCTCGTAGACGCTGTCGTGAGAGGAGTGTGCAGGTTCGGGGTCGGAGTCGGTGGATATGGAGAATAGGGACACTTTCTTCTGCGGCGCTGGTGCCGGTGGCCCTTCCTCCCCCTCGGCCTGTCTTCCTGCTATTGCTGTTGCTGCCGGCTTGGATGCTTGCGAGGTATCCGGCGTTTTGGGCGGTGCGGCGGATGCAGGAGTGGACAACTTTGCGACGGTGTTCTTCTTGGCTGGCTTGCGAGACACCGAGAGCGGCTTGAACATCAGGGGCTTGCCCACTAGTTTCACGTCCTCGGCTGCCTTCTGCTCGGCTGGGATGGAGGGCTGCTGCTGCTGCTGTGCCTTTGGCGCGGGCAGGTTCATCATGCCTCCCCCTTTGTCGTTATTCGCGTGATCCGCATCGCCGTCGTCGTTCGCCTCCCTGCTGAACCCCGGCGCGGCACCCGTCTTCAGATTGACACCTGGTTTCGGCGCATTCTTGGCACCACTGCTGCTGTTTGTTGCCGCGGGCTTGCCTGCGTTTTTGGGTGGCGGGAGAAGGGAATTGAAGCCGCTGAAGGCTCCGCCTCCACCTCCCCGTGCTGCTATTCTTGCGCGCTTGGCGGGCGGCCCGTCGGTATCGTTGCTTTCATTTCGTGCTGAGGAGCTCTGGGGTAGGTTGACTAGGATCTTGCCTGGTCTCGCGCGGTCGACGACCTTCTGGAATGGTTTCTTGCCTCCGGCTGTTGATGACGGTGCTGGAGTTCCGGGGGTGGGCGTGGGCTTGGTAACGGTTTCAGAGTCCGATTCGGAATCGGAGTAGTCGACTAGACCCATGATGGCGGTTTTGGCTGTTGAATATGGTATCAGGTTGAAGGGAAAGCTTGGAGAATTAGCTCGGGACTGAGCTGGATTCTAGGATTAGTGTAGGTACATTGATAGAAGATGGCTGTATGTTGACAGTAGGTAGAAAATATGTAACGGTGGCGCGTTACTTACACTACAGCGCAAGTGACGTTGCGGCTGTGCCATGCACTCCAGCCGGGTAGGTAGGTAGGTTGAAGTTTGCTACCTAACTTTATTAGCTTACACTAGGTAGCAGACTAGGTACCACCTAAGGCTAGGTACCTAAGTAGGTACCTAACCTAAATAGTGTACATAGAATTCTAAAAACCCCACAGTTAACTGCGCTAGGTAGTAGTTACCTGGGTAGGTGGTATTAAGTAGCTAGCATCACCCCACAGAGATCTGCATGGTTCATACGCCAAGAAAGCAGTTTAGATCAACACCAGCTGCTTCGCAAGGCTGTTGGGGCTGAACTTACCCCCCTCCTCTCTCTTTCTCCCCCAAATTGTATGCACAACCAACCTATCCCATCCCCATCCATTTCCATCCCTTCCGAGAAACCACCTTGTCTCCTCTCTTATATTCTTCTTCTTTACATACCATGGACGGTTCTTGAGCACACAAAACGCAGGTAGTTTGCTGTTCTTGACGCCTTTGCGCCCCCAGTCGTACACCA
Organism: Biscogniauxia sp. FL1348; assembly: GCA_022544895.1. Classification (NCBI taxonomy): domain Eukaryota; kingdom Fungi; phylum Ascomycota; class Sordariomycetes; order Xylariales; family Xylariaceae; genus Biscogniauxia; species Biscogniauxia sp. FL1348. The sequence continues at coordinate 54,479 of JAJNNV010000103.1, read as the reverse complement.
TTCAGCATGTCATTGATCCAAGTCGAGGAGTATGTACATGGCCAAAGCAACCTCCCACCTACCTTGGGCTATTCTCGTGCCGTGACGTGTGCTAGCTATGGCTAATACTGGACTTCCCTCCCTAGTTTGGTCTCCTACCAACTGCGAACGAGTTACCTCAGCGAAGTGGCTGATGGTGTCGGCGAACGTCTCATCACCATTAACGATAGCTTTCTTAATACCGCACCCTTCAAAGTCGCTGGCTGGCGAGCGAATCCCGCCCACATCAAACGCACCCACTCGCCTCCCATACCTACCGCCATTGCCTCCGAATATTTTCAGGCTGCGCCCCGATCAGCTGGTCTGACTCTTGAAGATGAAGTCGAGGAAGGGGGCATGCTGACCGGTGGCGGGGGAGACACCCTGGGGCCCGGAAATGCCATCAAGCGACGCCGCGAACGCCGTCGCGAGCAGATGGAAGAAGACGATAGCAGCGACCTCAGCGACGATAGCGATGAAGACACCGACCAGCGAGCCGCCCAGCAGATAAGATTTGCAAAGATGCCCGTTAGGAACCGCGCCGGATCATCCCCCATACAGTCTTCGAATCTACGACAAACTACAACCATGTCGCCCCCTCGGGCAGCCCCGGGAGCCAGGCGGGGATCACAGTCTGCTTTGGAAACGGTCAAAGAACGAGCTAGGCGAGATACCGTCACTAGTAGTGAGGTCTCGTCCGAGAACGAGTTTGATGCGTCCGGCTTCCACAGACACAGGGAAGCAGCGAGGGCCGCTACCAAGGCGGTCAAGATACAAACCAAGCCTATCAACGAGGAGGATCACGCCGGTCTAAGACGAGCAGATAGCTCTCTTCTTAACGAAGAGGAAGATGATTCTGATATGTCGGATACCTCCTCAGCATTCGTTGAGAGTGTCGATTCAGCTTCGATATTAGACACTGTTGAACATCCCACCGTTGGCGTCACGCCTGGCCAACAAGTTGTGGGCACAGTCCCTAAACAGTTGCTTCGACAGTCTACGGTTCGGAAAACTACCCCATCACAGCCGCAGGTGCTTCATGCTCTTCCGCCCCCCCGGCCCATGAGCACCATCCGGCCTCTGAGCATGGTTCAGCCTAGGAGTCTATTATCAGACGCCTTCAAAGCAAAGAAAACGAAGCCAGCTATGCCTTTCGACATGTTCGCTTCCCTGTCTGGCCAAGGCGACCCTGACCCTCTGAGACTACGTATCTACGCTCCGTTCTCAAAAGACCCGGGGACTCCATTCGAGGTTCTCATAAGACGCAACATACAAGAACCCGATGGTACTTTTAGGCCCGTTACCGTGGCCGAGCTTATTGGCTTGAGTCTGTGGAGGTATCATTCCGAGAAACGTGAGCCTCCAGTCCCAGCGGACAAGCTGAATGTGAACTGGTGGACTTTGAGAATGGTTGAAGAAGGCGGAGAGGTCGATGACGATTTTGAGCCCCTAGATCGCAAGAAGCCTGTAAATTCCTTCACCACGGCCAACAACAGGGCAGCAAGGTCACGGTCGGCGTCAAAGACCTATGATGATTTTGCATTGGTCCAGGCATCTGAAGCTGCCTTTGCTGACAATCAGATCCAAACGCCTCAGTTTGAGCAACAGGAACCAGCTGAAGAAGTGGCGGACGAAGAACTTACTCCGAAAAACACGCCTCAGGTACAACCTTCGCTATTGCCAGCTTCGCAACCACGCTCCAATCCTATTATCACAACTACCTATCGTATGGACACGCCACTAGCCGACAAGCCTGCGGCACCTACCTCTTCCCAACCAGCTATTCGAGGACAACAGAAATTCTTACGGGTTCACATCCTTTCTCCAGACGTCCCACACGGACAGCTAGTTACCCTCGATGTAACAACCGACATGTATCTCGCTGAAGTCCTTGACCTAGTCTGTCGCAAAAGGCAGCTTGACAAGAACACTCACGTATTGAAGCTTCCAGGCTCCGGTGCCGTCGTGTATGTAGATCGTGCTGTCTCTTCTATCGGCAACGTTACGGACTTGGAGCTTCATCGTCGTCGATTTGCAACTGATGGTCCTCTAACTATCACCGGCTCTCCCGGCGGCTCGTCCCCCAAACCTCACATATGGGGAGAACCCTACATGATGTACAAGGGAAAGAAGAAGCTGATGACCCCTCATCCTCTCGCCCAGGAGGCCATGAAGCAGGACGAGGCCGGCAGCGGCAATGTGACGTACAAGAAGTACACGGTCTGGCGCAAGCAGCCGATGAGGTTTGTCGGGCTCAACGAACGCATCCTCGCCATCGACGGTGAGTACGTGTACATCATGCCGTCGTCGGGGGGCAAGGCGACGCGCGAAGGCGGGAAGTCGACTACGGTCCACTTCAGCAACGTGGTCGGATGCAGTGTCTCGCGACGACATCCGACCTACTTCAAGGTACGCACAATATTTCCTATGTTCTCGGTTTGATGCGCGAAGCATCTAGCTCAGCTTAGCTAACTTTATTTCTTTCCTTAGTTGCTCGTCTACAAGTCGACTGAGAGCAAGAGGTACGATTTCGAGGCTAGGAACACACAGGAGGCGGCGGAGATAGTGCGCGAGCTGAAGAAAGGGGTCTCGCCATATCATAAGGATATTTAGCAGATTTCTGATTCCGGGTAGAGAGTTTTCCCAAAGCACCTTTTCACGCAAGAGTCATTATCCTGTTTCGCGCGGGACTTGAATACACATCCAGAAAGGACTTTTATATACCCTGTGGTGGAGGGAGTTGTTTTTGATTCATACTAGCTATCTAGGGTGGAGATAGATAGAGGAGTGCAAATGGGCATATGGAGGGGATGGATAGGCCGATGGAGCTGCTTCGTAGGGCAGGTCGTTGATAGCTATATATGCTTAGATACTCGGTTTGAACCTTGAGCATGTTGACGAGTAGTGTGACGTGGTATCCCTATTACTCTGGTATGTGTACTTGCTGTTATCAATGTGGAGTATTTTGAAAGAAGCATCCTTTCATTTTTATATTCTTGCCGAAGCTATTATGAAAGGCAGAGTGGTGCGCACCCACCTGTTTGGTAGCCCCCTAAATAAATGAGAAACAAGCTGTCTGTTCTGTTTGAGTGTCGGCAATTTTCTCTCTGGCAATTATTTGATCCAAGTCCGGAGAATCGATGGATGTTCGGGATAGGCTCATGTTAGATAGGTATATATGCATACCTGCTCTTCCTCATGCCCTTGCCTCCAGATCTCTCGCATTAGCACATGTCTTATTTTCGTACTTTTCATATTAACCTCCACATATGTCGTATGTACGTCCCACCGATCGAGATACAAAGTGCGTAAGTAGATAGGTATGTATGCGATAACGGCTAAAAATCCATGGGGAATTTTTTTTCCAAATTAATTTTTTATCGTGGGCGATGGAGGCAGATAATAGCAACAAGGCGCTCCCCCAACCCCCCCTTGTTCCCCTTCGATTAATATTCGGTACTGTGCATGACCGAAACGTAGGCGCTGGCGAGTGAATGGCTCTCGATCCGATGCAGAACATTTTTTGTATGCACATTCCGATGATATGTACGTAGGTTAGACCAAGTAGATTAGGTAGGTATGTATTCAGTAACATGTTCACGGTTCCGAGATCAGGGATGTGGCACACCCGTACGTACGGAATCTGGGAAGCTTGGCCTACTCCAGTTCATTCTCTCTGTCTCTCGTTGAAGTGATATCACTGATTCACATGACGGTATTATGAGAACACTACTAGTACATCGGGCCGTCTATCTCTAGACTTCGTAGCGATATTGGATCTAACCTACGATGCAGAACAAACAGAGTTGATTTATGGAACTACTATAGTACTTTACCTCTAACATTAACGTACCTACTAAGTACTAGTAGACTTATTCAAGTGAATTGAGCTGCCCGGTAAACACTGGAGTTAAGCGAGGAATGCGAGATGAGCAGTGATTGGTGTGTTCTAGACAGGATAACATCATCTGTGTGAAACGGTGGTTACACATGACGAGGTGGTAAGCAGAGGGAGCGAGGATTCACTCTTGGATAGATTAGACAGAGTTACAGCGTGTACGACCTTACAACTGCAGCAGGGGTACATGTGTATGCAAGGTACCCCCTTGATAGGTGGATAGCAAACAAAATGGACTGGTGCAAGCTGGTGGTTCGGTAGAGACGGGTACTGGCATTCCTACTGGCGCAACGAAGGGGAGGGCAAGAGGTACCTACAGGGAAACAAGAGAATGGGAAAGCTTGGAAGGCCTCCTATATTACTTATATGGGGACATGTACATAATGAATCATGGATGCATACACGAATGTTGTTGTCCATGTTTTCGGCAGGGGAGTAAATGATTATGCCTACATATATAAATCTGTACGTGAGAGTGGTAGATAGCATGGAACGATCTAGATATTGACCTATCTACCTGAGGTAGATTATATTTTAGGTCGATATCAGGATCAAAACCAGTCAAGCCGGGGTGATCAGAAGAAGGCAGAAGGAAAGAGAAAACGAAATATTACCTATCTATTGCATCACCGTTGACCTGTCCAAGTCGTACTTACACAGCACCTACAAGATCAAACGAAGTTGCTAACGGGAACCAATCACCAAAGCAACGTCCCTCCACATCGGCTTGACTTAGATAAATACATAAGTACATAGCCCCAGACCCCAGACCCCAGGTACTTGCCTATGTTACCTACCTACTACCTACTTACATACTGCCTGCCCACCTACCTCGTTCCTGCCCGGCAACACACGCATATACATACCCATAGGTAGGCTCACGTTGACGAGCAACCGAATCAATCACGCGCCAGGGGATAAATTCCAGTACAAAACCTGGAACCAGCTTCCCTCGACTGCACACAAACTTCCTTCCCTCTCCCACCACACATTCCTCCTCTCCCGCCTTCGTCTACCTGCACACACAATAACAACAAACATCTAGACCCGTGGCATCTCGTTCTTCAACCACTCTTCACTGCGCCTGCTCATCATCAATCTTTTCTCCTTACACTCGTTACTTACTACCTACCTCCTACAGAGACCAACCCGCATACACATATACCAAAGCCGAAACCAAAGCCAAAGCTAAACCAAACCTAACCTTCCTATCATCAAGCATCACCAAGTCGTCATCACCATGCAATTCTTCAAGACAATCGTCGTCCTGGCCATGGCCACCCTCGGCATGGTAAGTTTTTTCCCCCCCAGTGTTCTCATCTCCTCTCGTCCACTCGCATGGTTTATTGATATAGTTTTGCTTCGGCTCGACTACCCATGCTTTCTACCCATTTGTGACGGGACTATACCTCCCTCCCTCCCTCCCTTTCCCGCTTCCTCTCGCCGGCAAGCGCCTTCATACACTGATCATACTAACTAACACTCTTCTCTCTAGTCCGCTGCTCTTGACGTCGTCAAGAAGCAGGAGACGGGCGAGTGCACTTGCGCTCCTGCCACCGTCACTGTCACTGAGACTGGTGTTCCTCCTGTTGGCGGTACCACTACCTCAGTTCCTGGCATCACTCCCACTGAGACCCCTACCCCCAACGCTCCCACTCCTACCACCGCTACGGTTCCTGGCGTCCCTTCTACTACCGTCGGCGTCCCCGGTACTGAGAGCCCTTCTGTTCCTGGACAGCCCACTACTTCTGTTCCCGGCTCAGTCCCTTCTACTGCCACCGAGCCCACTGGAAGCGCTTCGGTCCCCAGTGGCTCCGTAACCCCTAGTCAGCCTACTGAGTCTCAGCCTCTCACCTCGGGCACCCAGTCTGAGCCTGCCCCGTCTAGCACTCAGAGCGCGCCTTCTTCTGGTGCTGCAGCTCACCCGACCGGTGCTTTCGGCATGGGAGCTCTCTTCGGTGGTGCGGCGGTGGTAGCCATGATGAACCAGATCTAAGGGGAGGAAACGAGGTCTTTGGAGGGAACGCATATAAGAATGCACATGGATGGGGAAACGCAAGGATATATCGTTTCACACGGCATAGCCTCTGCCCCTACCTATGTGATTCTTCCCCCACCCTCCTGAATGAGTTTTTGTTTTTTTCCCTGCGGAGAGGTTTTCTTCACCACTTACCACCACTAATAATGTAGGCGAGCTGGATCTGAAGTTGGGCACTGAGATAGGTGTGTGCGCGCGAGATGATTGACGATCAATTCAGTAATGCAGGTTCAGGGAAAGGGGATACTGGCTATTGGTTTGTACTTTATTGCAACTAGGGACTGACTGTGGTCGTTCCATTCCCATCTTGTGTTTTTCATCTTCGGCCACTACCGTTGCATACTGCTTGGCAATGGCTAGGTGTTCCCCCCAGGCATTATCCCTCTTACGATCATCGTTTGGGAGTGGTGCGGGGTGGAATGGCATGAATAATACTTTGATAGGATTGCCCTTCAGCTTCTACGCTTCTGGTTCGTTTGGCACACGCATGAAGAGACAGGACAGAAAAATAATAAAGGATTCGTTGCAATACACACTGCAGATGGGCATTGGCTTCGAGGGTTTCTCATAGGACAGGAACGATAGAGTACTCGGCCAACGGCTTTAACTAGTTAATAATGATATGCTCTGATACTGACATCTCTCTGTTGTGCCTCTCCTTCCATACCCTTTACTTCTTTACTTTAGCAAAGCTTGCTTTGACTCGTGTATGTGACATGAATGTACCTAGTGTTTGTTGTTTTTATGTATTGCTAGTGTGGGCCTTGAAGTACATGTATGTACCACTTAAATACATGTGTGAATGAATTAAATTGGAAGCTACGTAGCTACTATGTACATATGTATGTAGGTTTGGTACGTACCTATAGGCTTCCGCTCTTGTCGGCTCCTGAAACCGACGAGGGCTAAAAGAGAAATAAGGTTTACGTTGGTAATACATTCTTCCTCAAGTACTACATACATGGAGTGTGGAGGTAGGTACATTTAATAGGTACAATCTTTAGTGAAATTAACATTGATACCATGTAGTCGTACATTCAACGTCTTTTTAGGTAATGTTGCAAACGACTGACCGTATTTAACTAAGTAGCACGAGGTATCTCAAATCATTCATCAACTGCCAGCTCTTTTCCGACACTGAATAGGTACTTATTAAATTAGATAGTTAGGTAATATTTTAATGTATTAAAATCTCAAATCCATTAATACCTATAAAATTGTTATTCCTCTTCTCAACTACAGATTCGTTGTGCATCAATACACCATGGCGATTTTGGCAAAGTACCTATGGCGGCGATCACGTGATCTGTGAGACATCACATCACGTTCCATGCTTTCGCTATGTTGTGGGCCGGCGATTTCCTCCAAAACGCTATCAGTGCGGAATCTCGATTTCCTGCTCTCGGCTCTGTAACATTTCGGAGTAGTATAGGACGACGGCATGAGGAGGGGATGCTGCTCTTGAACACAAGACAGAAACCATCAGGTCGCTGCCAAAATGAATAAGAGGGAGCAAAACAGCATCTTGGGTAAGTCCAATACCTACCACATCCTCTCCCACTTCCCTCCCCGCCCCATCATCACAGGAAAGGACGGGGCCCCTTTTGTACTGGCGGTGCGCTTTGGTTCGTATTACGGCTCGGCTTCTGGAAAAATTGTAGAGTGGTCCTGCAATGGGATGAGATGAGACAAGGTACCGGGCAGCTATGGCCTGCCGCCTCTCGGTGCTTGTTGGGAGGGCGATGCCTCCCTCCTTCCTCGTAGTGGCCATATACATATGAGGGAGGCTTGGACTATCGTCGTCTCGGACAACGAGGCCTACCGGGTGAACAAAGAATGGGTGCCTGGCGACAGATATGCCTGGACACCGCGTATTTAAGCAGCCATGGGGAATCCGCGATCCTTTTATGGTTGGACTTGGTGCATATCATCACAACCACCACCATTATCTCCAGTCGATACCTGAAGACCGGAGACCTAAGCACCATCGCACAATACGAAACTATCGCTCCTATTGCTTCACAACATGGCTTCGTCAAACTCCCAAGGATCTCGGCGGCTTGCCCCTAGGGTTCTGGAGTCCCTACCCGATCAGGGAGAGGGTGATGTTATCCCTATCCCGCCTATTAGCTTAGCGGATGAGCGCGGAGGTGGCGTCAATGTCGAGAGCAGTGATCGCAGACCCATACAGGCTGCTTTGCAGGACCTTCAAGAGACCGCTGTCCCAAGGACCAGAGACGTTGGTAAGGCCGATGGCGACTCGGCCACGGATAATGGTGAAGAACGCACTGCGTTGACGGAGGTGTCGTCTTCTTCCACCTCGAACGATAGTCAAATTGCAGAATCGACTGTAGCGGACCGTCATGGCCTCGACGATGGACCCGTTGATCACAATGACGAGGGTGGCGTTGAGGAACAGTCTAGCCCCAATCGAAGCCAGCCAGTATCAGCTGAACTCTCGGAGGACCAGCTCTGGGGACAGTTTTATGTCGCCATGGCGGTAGAAGAGGAGATCCATGGTCTGCACCCGTTCAGTTCGTGTCAGGATCCCAGCGGCCCGACAAACCCATTTGCCTATACTGCGCCTTCTCAGCCCCAACCTCGACTTCAACCTCGCTCGGTTCACGTGCGCGTGCCATACCAGCAAAGTTTGCTTGAACAGCCCCGCAATCACCCTCGTTATCTTCCGAATTGCTCGATACCTTCACCACATTCACCACCAGGGCATTCATCACCAGGGCATTCACCTGAAACACAATTACTATATATACCTGCAACATCCCGCTCTCCCTCTCAATCTCAGACTCCATCTACTTTACAACCTGCAAACGAGGATTCTTCACCCGTATCTTCTTCGACTTCATCTGCACCATCTTCGTCGCAACTCCAAGACGCTTTCCAATACGGCAGTCAAGACAAGATTTCTCAAGTCAACCCCGCCTTCGCCACTTCTATCACGCGACAGCTCGCCATCTATCGGTCTCAGTCTCTACTTCAAGCATCATCAACCTCATCCGACACCGACAGCGATAAGACCACCACTATGGCGCCGCAACATACCCGCAAGCATCCCAGCCCGAAGCGCAGCCGCCCAACCGTCAAGAGCCAGGCCCGCAAGTACGAACCTGCTGACTCCAATACCCTGCTAGACCGGCACAACCGGGCGATCGCGCAGATCCTGACGCGCTTTCGTAACATGGTCCTCGCCGCAGCAGAGCCTCTGCCGCAGAGCGCCATCGTCGAGACTGCCTCGCTCAACCGCCTGACTATGGAACGTGAGGCCGCTGCTCTGGTGAGTTGGTTACCATGCTTTTCCTTGCCTTGATCCGTTTGCTATGCCGTGTTCTTCCTATATACGTATATGCACATACCCGTCACCAGCGCGATCTAGTTTACCTGCATGTCTCGCACTGGCGATGACGATATTTAGTTGTCCTCTGCACAGTTGCTTACGTAATCATCTGATTTATCCCTGATTTGTTCTCCCTCTATTTGATACCGTCATGACTACCCACTTTTCCCCCTAAAATATAGGAGAGTTCTCGCCCAAAAGGAAAACCAGGACTAACCACAAGGAAACCCCAAACAGATCACAGAAGTGGAAGGCCTGTTAGCCCTAAACCGCGAGATCAAGGCGCTCTGGATCCGCGGACCCCTGCGCCGCCCGGGCGAAGATGACGGCCGCGAGGCTGAGATTGACCGCAAGGCCGAGCTCGTCACAAGCCTATACGGCCAAATCGTCGCCATGAAGAACCTTATGGCGGCCGATAAGCCGGCTGCGAAGCCACTAGACCAACAGCAACAGCAGCAGTCCGGTAGTGGTGGTAGTGGGAGCGCGTAAAGTTCTATCTATCTGATCGACCTTACCTACCTACCTAACCCTATGAAAGATATGAATGGGGTGGAGGAAAGAAGGCATTAGGCACCATGCTTAATAAATTGATTTTCTTTTTGGCTCTTCCTTCGGCAACGGATTTGAGAAGAAAAGAGCGGTATGGTATAGTGTGGTATGGTATAAAAACCTGACTATAGTGATGGGGTTAAGAGGGTTGAGGTTGGGGCCGGGTTATTAGGGGGGTTGACTAACTTGCTACACTTTTATTATTATTATTATACTACTACGGGCAAAGGAGGGGGGGGGGAGGAGGGGAGGGTTCGTGATCTTATGAATAACAACCAAAGAAAAATGACAGAAGAAATGAAAATTGTTTATGTCTAGGTAGGTACCTAGTCTAATATATACTTTCTTCATCAAGACTGAACCAGACCAGACCAAACCCCAAATTGGTGTAAACTGTGTTTATGATGCCGGGCGTTTTTTTTTTCTTCTTCTTAACTTTATATATTAGTAAGGTTAAGTCATGACCAGTTCTTAAGCATATTAATACGTATTATTGATGTACCTAGGTCAGTCTTTATAGGAGGTAGTAATGCGTAATTGCACCCCCCCGTTCCCTCTCTTTTTCTCTCTCTCTCTCTCTCTCTCTCTTTTCTTTACTTTTTTATTGTTCATTTCTCTAAAGGAAGACAAAAACATCTCCAGAGAGGAGAGCGAGAAGACGTCCTAGGTTTGCGCATTCATCTTATTTTTCTATATCTCTTGATTCTTACACACGAGGAAACCCAATAGTGTAGCTCCCTTTCCCCTTTTTTTATTCGGAGTAAATAGATAGGTAGGGTAGGTAGGCAAGTAGGTGTAGAGAATTAATATACTCGCTTTCTCGCTTACTCTATTCTTTTTTTTTTCCCTTCTACTATCCCTCTTCCATCCTTCCATTCATCTATCCATCAGCCCTCACCACCCTCCGCGTCCTCGTCACCCTCTTCCTCGCCCAGCTCGGCCTGCAGCTCTTCAGGTATGGGCCTGTCGTTGTCGCCACCGTCGCCGCTGGGTCCCACACGCGCGTGGGCTGCTTCGAGGCCGCCGGCCGTGGCCCAGAGGAAGTAGTCCGACTTGAAGTTGTCGATCTGGTGGAAGAAAGTGTGAAATCTATTTTAATTTTTTGTAACTCTGTCAGCGTAATCTTTCGAAATTGTACGGCCTATATTTCTTTACTTTCCCTTTCTCGTACATCCCCTAGAAAAGAAAAAGGTTTACTTACGAGTTCTCCTTCTCCTCAAGCTCAAAGATGCGCCGGTATATCTGTTCGTCCTTGAACTGGCGAATCTCCTTTTCGTAGGCGCCAAAGTCGAGGGGGGCGAGATTGAGGTTCTCGACGGCACGCTTATTGTAGTTCTCGAAGACGGGGCGCTCCAGCAGGAGGCCGAGGCCGGGGGCCTTGGGGATGCTGATGCGGGCGGCCGTGTAGCTCTGGGCGACAATGTGAAGGGGCGGGGTGCCGCAGCGCGTCAGCAGCACGGCCATGCCGACCATCTTGCGGATCTGGTGCATCATGAAGGACTGGCCGTGGACCTTTAGCGAAAGCCATTGCGTGTCGTTGATCTGGATCGGCGTCGGGTCCACGGTAAACGACTTGATCGACCGCTTCACCGACGGGTCAGAGAACCGCTTCTGCACCGTGTAGTTGTGGAAGTTCTTGGTGCCAATATACTGGTCGAGCGCCTCCTGAAGGTGTGCTATGCGCGCAGGCGTCACCCGGTACCGTCGCTTCGCCGCGATGTACGCTGCTCGAATTTCCTTGAGCGCACGCTCTACCGGGCTAATCTCCTTCGGGTTCAGGGCCTCTGCGTTGTTTTCTGCATCTGTTCCACTCATAACCACTTCGGCTGGTGCTGAGGCTAATTCTGCTGCGAGGCTAGAAGTGTCTTCAGCTTCTTTCACCTTTGAGTCAGAGTCGACATCCATCTCTTGTCCTCCCTTCGATGATTCTGATGTAACCGACTCCCCTCTTTCTTCCTGGGCAGCTTTTTGGTTTTCGTAGTCAGACATGTGCATGCGTCGTACCACAGCTTCCCGGAGTTCAGGGTCCATGCGATCCAGGATGGGCTGGATATCATTTTTCTCTACCTCCTCCCAGTAGTCCTTTACTTCGTCCAGTCGCCTCGCGTATTCCTCTTCGACTCCTTCCTCCTTGACCCAGTGTAGAACCTTCTTTCCAAGAAAGCTTTCGGGGTGAGGAGGCAGCAAGCAATAGCTGGGCATCAGGTACTCGTACCATCGCGAGTCGCAGGAATTGTAGCAGCTGAACGGGTTGTTGGTTCTCTGGATACCCCAGACCCTGATCTGCGGGGGCAGTTCATCGTTGATCTTCTTGACTATATCCGCATCTTCTATAATCAGCTTCAGAGATATCATGTTCCCTGCAGCGTGGACGCCCTTGTCGGTTCTGGCACATCGGACAAAGCTGGATTTTCGAGGGTCGGTGGCATTGGCCTTCGATATCGCGCCGGCAGCAACGAGAGCAGCAAATATGTCGCCCTCAATTGTCTTCTCCTTGTGATTGATCTGAAGCCCATGGTATCCCGTGCCGGAGTAGCCAATGAAGACAGCAACTTTGCGCTTGGGTTTACGTTCCTCGGCGGCGATCTCAGCTTCTGAGAACTTTATGCTCATGTAACTTGGTTCACCATTTTCCTCGACCTTTCTACGCTTGCGCTCTTGCCATGAGTCGTCTCGATCTCGCTTTACCTTGGGTTGTTCGCGACTTCGAGCTAGTTAGCAGGCGTTGGCTTGGCTTGCCAGAGAGATGCGGTCGGGTCGGGATGAGCTGAGCAAAAGACTTACCTGTAGTCTTTACGGCTGAGCGTCTTGCGCTTGTCACCCCACTTGTTGCTGTTCTTGTTGCTGTTCTTGTTCTTGTCAAATTGTCTGTTCCGTCCTCCTTCGCGACGGTTTCGCCCCGCAGTGTCTGCATCTGCCGAAAGGTCTGCATGGTCGGGAGGGTTCGTGGAAGGGTTCGGGGTAGGTAGGGAGTTGTCGGATTGGCTAGAAGAAGTCGCAGGCAGATTGCCGCCTGGCTGCTGCGCTGTATTGCTTTCGGCCACCATTTTGACATGTGGTGGTGGTGAATTCGCATTGTCCTGTCCTGAAGCTCAGGTATTGATGGGAAGGGAAAAAGGTGGGTGAAGTTGCACCTACGCATTTTTGAGGGAAAGCCATGGCAATCAGCTTATCGATAAACAAAATTGTGGGCCTGGGAGCTTAGCTTATCAGTCTCCCCTGTCTCCTTAGTCTAGGTAGGTAGGTACACTAGGTAGGCTATGAGGTCCTAACTCCCCCTAAGAAACATTGAAGCACTGTGGATGTGCTAGGTTATGTAGTATTCTTCCAATACACTTCGATTCATCAATGTTCATGGCGTTCTTTTGAAGTTTACAGCTTACGGTATAACGGCCAGACATTCCTTACTTCAAGCTGTAGAATACTAGGTTAGGGCTTTTTCATGTTGTTACCAACAACTTACAAGTCCATAAAGAAGCTGTCACTTCTATCCTCCCCTTTCCGTTTTTTCTCGTCTTTTAATATAAAAGGCACTGGTTGTTAGGAAGATGCCGTGTCGACTTTAAACATTACATCTTGTAACTAAAATACGGCTAAAATTATATGTTATATTAACAAAACAAATACCTACCTTAAGCTTCAAACTATGTACTTTGGACATCACATTTTGATAATAGGGGCACTCTTTTAAGAACTATGTACATAGTCACTAGATACGGGGTTTTAAGTAGGTATAAGTTCTCTTTCTTATCCGGTATTTAAAGAATAGTAGGTACGTAAGCATCCATCTAATGCCTACAAGGACGTTAATGGTACAGCACTTAGTAAGTATACCGGAAACCCGGCTGGAAATTATCTTCCTAGTGGGATGTCAGAAAATACCGGCGTTGCCCAGGTGATCGAGGGTACTTACCGGAGAGGTTTCGAGCTCTTTCTCGCCCCTATCCGCCTTCTTGTTATCGATGTAGTATGCGAGATCACACAGGCAGACCACGACTATGATCAAGAGGCAGCAGGCGATACAAGCCCACAGCCCGGGCCTGTAACCCGAAGCGGCATCTTGAGACCTAAACACCAGGCTACCAGCGATTCCGCCAAAACCACCAAACCCTACCCACATAGCGCTGGCAAAGGCACGCTTCCACTGGCCGCGGATGTTGTTGGCCTGGTATGCCAGTGAAGACGGTATATTAGAATTTGCTCCAGCCGCAATCTGTATTTCCCATTAATGATGAGCCCCTAACCAATGAAAAGGGGGATATAGTCCGAGGGGACACGATAATGAAGTACCACTATACAGCCATATTCTTGCATGACCGATCACCACACAGGAGACGAAGTAAAAGAAAACAGAAATGCCACTTACGAAAAACGAGCCTAGATAGCGGACCTTGGGATCGGAGTGCCACCCTAACATAGGAAGTCCAATAAGGCAGACTATCATGTTCCCAATGATGATAGGCCCTCGTAGGTGATAACGATCCCCTAGCCATCCCATACCGTACATGAAAACACCAGCGACGGCAAAGGGGGGCGCGACAAGGCACTGGGAAGTACCCACGTCGAAGCCTAGGCTCTCATTCAGGATGAGCGGCAGAAAGTAGGCCAGCGAGTAAGTGATGGTGGTGCTACCGAAAGCGATCAAGCCATAGGCCCTATCAGATGGCACTTAATGTCAGTCCAACTCGTGAACATAAACACAATAATGACCAAGTCTGTAGAAAGGACAGGGGCGACAACAATCTGCTTGCGAGTCGACGGCTAGGATTTCTCGGGTTTCTCACGGTTCGGGTTACGTACCAGACTTTCGGATCTCTACCTCCGCTCAGGAACTTCGACAACTGGAATTTCGGCGCCGCTACGTCGCCACGGTCGGCATCCACGCGCCGCACAACCCACGCGCGCTCCTTGTCGCTGAGGAATCTCCATGACTTGCGCTTCGAGTCAGGGAAGTCAACCAGAAGCCAGTAGCCCGCGATACCAAGCAGCGTTGTGATTATGCCTAGATGCCGGTGTTCCGAATAGTCAGTTCACTGCGGAGCTCGTTCATCGGGAGAACTGAGCCAGAACAGAGGAAGGAAGGGGGAAGAAAAGGGGCGTTGGGGATTTAGGGGGTTGTGATGAATTCTTTTTATTGAAACCAACTCACCCTCGACTATGAATATCCATCGCCAACCACCGAGTCCGCCTCGTCCGGCTAGGTGTATAAGACCGAAAGCGAGAATGCCCGAGAAGGCCGATGCTACACAGCCGAGGACGTAAAAGAGCGAGTATCTCCGGCCGACCTCATCTGTACGCCCCGGGTTAGCTAAGGGCTCATATCGCCACCCACGACAGAGACCAATGGCGATGGGGCGTTTGAGGTCTTACATCGTGTGTACCAGGTAGACCTGCGGAGATAAATAAATTAGCGATTGATATTCGACAGAACTAGTAATAACAACCAAAAAGAAGTAACAAAACGACCTCGATTCGAGAACCCCCCCGCCCATGCACGCATTACAATCATGGGTCGACGATATCCATCCTCTGCGCCAATCGCGGCGAAAGAATCACCAGGGGTTGAGATATGGTTGGTTCCGATTTTTCCATTCCATGTCCCCCCCTACCCTTCCCCCCTTTTTCCCCCTTCTTTTCTTTGGCTCTAGTAATAAGGAAGAGCCTAGAACAAGAGGAAGAACAAGAAAGAAAGAAGGGGAAAAAAGGATTAGACAAAAATATAAGGGGTCCCCACTTACAGCAGGTAGACGCAAGAGGGAAAGAACCCCGCCTCGAAGAAGCCGAGGAGGGCCCTCAGGGCGACGAGGGTCTCGTACCTGTCCGCGAAGCCGAAGCCGATCATGACGACGCCCCAGGCGAACGTGATGAAGGACAGGTGCGCGCGGGGGCCGAGCTTGCGGACGATGACGGTGCTCGGCGGCTGGAACACGATGTACGTGATGAAGAAGACGAGCGTGACGACCGACTAAACATAAGGGGGGGCAAACAACCGAGGTGGAGAGAAGATACAGTGAGCTTGGGTTCTCCTATCTTTCGTCTTCATCACGAGGTGTCCCATATTATCCTGTCCTATCCTGTCCTGTCCGGGGAGAGGAGAGGGGGGGCAGTGAGACACCCTACCTAGGTACGGGGTCCGGTCTGCTCCGGCCCCTCCCCCCGGGCGCGTATACAGGAATGGATATAGAGATATGGTTTGGTTTGGATGGGGTATATATATATGTAGGTGTACGGAAAGGTAACAATGGGTAGGCCATATAAAGACTGACTCACATATCGGTTCCCAACCAATTCGAGCTCCGGGATCATGCCGGCGATCGCAGCGGCCGAGAGGTTCGTCCTGTCCATCAGGCTGATGCAGTACATGAGCCCGACGGTCGTGACCAAGCGGCGGTCGATCCGCCAGATGATCCTCTTCGCCTCGTCGGCGTCGTACTCGTCGTCGACGACCGGGCTCTGGTCCGACAGCTTGGTCCCGTCCCGCTCGACGTGGTCGACGTCGTATTGCGCTTTCTCGCTGTCGTGATCCATGGTTCAGCCGGTTTGTCGGATCCTTTTCTTATTTCTTCTTCTTTCTTCTTCTTTCTTCTTCTTTCTTCTTCTTTCTTCTTCTCTGGGTCAAGATGTCAAGTGCTGAACGCTATTCGTGATGTTTCACTTGTTGTCTTACTTAGAGCAGCAAGTTGCCTGGGGTTTTCCTTTTTTAAAAAAGAAACAGACAGAGAGAGAGAGAGAGCCATGCCTTAGCCTGCACCAACTCCTCCTCATCCTCCTTCTCCTCCTTCTCCTCACCTATCACGGGCAAATGCAACGCTACCGGGATACTTTTAAAGTTCCCTTTTTTTTTCTTTGCCCGTCGTAGTGCGGAGAAGGGAGAGGAGAGCCTGAAGCTAAACTCTTTCTCTTGGGACGGGTAAGACATGGCGTGTAGTACGAACCAGCCATGATTTGCAGGCCGCAGCGAGTTCCCGAGGTCTAAGTCTGGGGGTTTTCTATACCGATCACAGGTCCCGGATCCGACGACGCTAATCTACCCTAACTAATACAGACTCTCCCGTCCTTCCCCAGATATCACGAAACCAGATCCAAGCTAGCACGTGTACTAGTTAAGATGTCGTCGCGGAGCCGAGATCGATCGTCATAGGTAGTAGGTAGATAGGCGTAGTCAACTGACCTCCAACTTAACTATTATAGGTGGCCTACCTAGGCTTTGCCCGGCCGTTTTCATCTCAATCAGGGGTCGGTTGATTGGCCAGCATACATACTTGGGGGCCGTCGACCGATGAGCAGAGAAGGCTGATTGGAGCAAGAGTTGTGAAGAATAGGTTCGGCGCAATAGCCAAACACGGTCGTATCTCCCTCCCTTACCCCCCCCCCAATGGCCAGATCCCATCTCTGTCTTCCGTCCAGTAGTTAGCCACTAACCCCTCCCCCTTCAAAAAAGTATCTAATCTAGTTACTAAAGTTCCTACGCGCGAAGGAGAATTGCGGGGGTGGATTTTTTCGGCAGGATTTTGCCTTGGGATTTTGGACTTGGCGGCAAAACCGACGGGGCCCGGGAGGAATACCCCCGCTTCCAGAGAACAGGGCGGCGGAAGCAGCTGGGTAGGTAGGTGGATGGATGGATGGATGGATGGATGACAAGGTTATGTCTGAGATTATGTACGTAGATATAAAGGTATAGCGCAAGGCGCAGGCTGGCAAGGTCGACATGCTTACTATCTAGGTTAGGTATGTAGGTAATGGTGGTAAGACTAAGGTCTGGAAGCATAGGAAGACTCGTTCCGGCGTATGTATTTTTCCAGATGAAGACGAGAGTCGGGCCTTGTAGCCCTTGTCTTAACGTACGTAGGAATCACAAGCATTTTCTTCTTTTTCTATTTCTTCTCGTTTTCTTTGTTTTCTATTGGAAGATAGTTAGGTAAGAAGATGAAATATAAAATACGAAAAATATGAAACATAATCGAATGAGACTTGAAGAGGTCTGGTCATGTGCGTGCTCGAAATGCAGGCTGGTCTGCTGTTGGTGATGTGGACCTTGAGCCACACACGCTCACACCCTGTGAGTCGCCAGTTCAAGATGTTTTCTATATTGATGTCTTACATGTAATATATAGTAGTAATAATATATATGTAGGTAGGTACCTAGGTATGCATGTGCGTATGTGCATATTCTTTCTTGATATATGGCCATCTCGAAGCCGGCTATCCTCAGCCACGGCATCTCAAAACGTGATTCTGGACAGCCTCTCCGTGAGACACGACATGAAGAGAGCTGCCGTTGTCCGCCGAGGACGGCTTGTTATCGCAGGAACCCGTCCGCTGAAGAAGAAAAAGAAGAAGAAGCTTTGTGGCGGTGAAGAAAGCCAAATCCGCGAGGTCTGGTTGGTGCCAAAATCGAAAAGAACCATTACCATCCGCAGCCTATCGGAACTTTTTTTTGGCATCTCGACAAATCGGGGCGGGCAAGAAAAGAGGGCAGAGGAAGGAAATAGCTATATGTATGCAGAGAAGGGGAGAGGAAGAGAGAGGAAGGAGGGGGGGTTAAGGAATGTGAAGGAAGTTGGTCGTATACCATGGTAATTCACACATGTTCTAAGGTTAAGCAGCTTGTTCGCCCAATAACCCCCTGGACCCTGGGGTTCTGTCTCCATCGTGACACACTCACGCGCAAACGCACACATTACACACCACTACCCATGCTTGCTAGTGTAGGCTTTTTACCTAAGTAAGTGTGTGGCCCAGCCCGGGCTGAATACCTACATGTGTAGGTAGGTAGGTAGATAGATAGTGAATATCTAACGTAGGATAATAGTAAAGTTGGGCGAGTGACGCAGTGGTGCTTGGCCGAAACGTGCTCTCTATACATACCATGGCAGGGCAGATTTGGAGGACCGAGGGCAAATACAAAAGAAACGAAGAGAAGATCGGCCGAAAAAAAAAGAAACAAGAAACCCACTATCTAGGTTGAACCCTTACCCTTGGTGAGTGTTTATTCTATTTTATTTCCCCCCAAATCCCAAAGGTATGTATCATGTTAGTTCCCGCGATGCATTGCTGCAGGTGACAGGTCTGAAAAGAAAAAAAAGAAAGAGCGTGTGAATTTCTCCTAAGGTATGGGATGGGATGGGATGGGATGTAAACTGGGAACTCTTGAGAACACGCACCACACACACACTCTCTCTCCCCGTCTCGGTTCCAGACCCTTCTCCTCTCTAAGCCTGTTGAAGCATCGATCAGCGAGCGCGGTCGATGCAGCAGTACCAGTTGGACAGAAATCTTCCGTATTCAGACCCCTGGGCAATGCGTTTCGAGACACATTGGGGAGGGGCGGGAAGCATTCGAGAGGGGTTAACGCGGTGGTGGATGGGGCTGGCCAACATCACTCACTCACTTCAATGACAGACCTGTCAACTTCGCGCAAGCCCACCACCCACCTCTCTCACCCACCGTAGGGGTAGTATACCTACTAGGTATATAATACTGGGTATGTATGCAGTGTGCCATGGCTTGTGGGGAGAGCAAGGGAGGGATCCCCCTGTTCGAGAGAGCGGGCTGGGCGGCACCAAGGGTCGCAAAACAATACTTCATCTTAATCGAACCCTTGCCAATATAATACATTTATAGGCATTCAGGACTTATTAGTGATGATAATTGTGACGATGATGATAACGATGATGATGATGCTGCTGCTGCATGTGGGGTTGATCTGATAATTGATAATAGGTAGCATACACGAACTTTTACATACATACCTACATACATACACGTCTGCTCATGAGACTCGCCTAGACTTCACTTCAAGTTGTAAGAGTTCAGTCGCGAGGTTAGTAGGTATAGTCTTAGCAACTATCGACAACTCCTATCAAGAAGACAACAACTTGGTTAACTGTCGTGCTGTGTAATGCACATTGATAAGTTTAGTGCTTACAACAACAAAAAACTTGGAAAAAAAAAGATATAGAAAGAGAAGAGAGAAGAGGAGAGGGGGAAAAGATTATTCAGGGGACTACCTAGACTCCAAACTAGGTAGACCTGGTAGGTAAGTAGGTATGTCTCATACATGTAAGCTCTAGGTTAGAAGACTTGGACAAATGATAACAAACACCACCCAGGCTAGTTAAGACTGAAGGAATTAGTATGCATAGACTGCAGGCTATGACATTCTCCATATAGTGTACTATGTAGTAGTTGAGGTACCTACCTAGTGTTGTTACCTAAGTAGTTGTCAAGGAGAGAAAGTGGACAAAAAAGGACCTTGCTTATAATCCATACTTATCCCAGCGGTGCCATTGGGTGGCTTGTGATGCCGCTGCATCTGGTGGGTTTTCTAGAAATACCATCCTCACCTACTTCTACCTGGTCAATGCCGCCGGCAAAGGGCTGCCGTTCCGGTTCTCCTCGGGTTGCGGCGCACCGGGATTATGCAATCGTTTTATAACTGCAATTGCCAAGAACCCTCAATATGTTTTAAAAAATCCCGTAGTTCCTCAGTGCTCCCCAATAGGAGAGGCCTGGTGATCTGTTCGGGAAAACGTGATCGTACGTCTGCGGCTGCCAATGCCGGTTGCTACTGTTGCTATTGGTAATACCAAACAAACAAGAAGCATATATATATATATGCATGTGATCTTGGGTTTTCTATAGTATACCTAATCTTTGCCAGCTTGGCTAGATCTCTGATCTTCCCAGATAGCAGAATAGTGCCTGTCCCAAGGCCATGGGCATAGTTCAGGAGACAGACGCGGCGCTAACTGCACAGGTAGCCACAGAGTCTGATTCTCCTAAGCGAAGCGTCAGGCTCTCTCTCTCTCTCTGTAGTCTCCATATAGTCGAAGGCTAGAAGCCTCGAGCTTGGAACGCTAATGCTAGGATGGGAAATGTGTCATGCAGATAGTCCCGCTATTGTGCCATTCTCTGCCCCTTGATAGTGTTAGGACATGTCACGGAAGCCCAAGAGCGAACAAGGAGGACTACTTATGTCAGGCAAGATCGCCGTCTAGATGCTGCTATTATACTTACCTACATATGCGCCTCTAGTCAGATGTCGGCCGCTGCCTCCTCTCTATTTGTCCTAACCCTCTCGTGCGATATCGCCGGCCGACGTCATAATCGTGAGACTCCCCAATCAGTTGTCTTGTCTGGGGAACCGTACTATGTCGCTTAGACCAAAGAGGCCAAGTATAACTTCAGCTTCACATGGGAGAAAGAAAAAAGAAAAAAAAAATAAAGTGGAAAATAAGAAACAAAGTAAAGAAACGGTGACTGACTGCCTGCACGTGGGACTATGCATCGTCAACCAACACTACGGTCAAGTGCTTATCAGACCCTAGATTGGAAACCCGAAGCATGCTAGGTGTCTAGGTCTAGACCCTTAGTTGTAAAATGGCAGGAGAGGCACCACGTAGGGAGGTGAAAGGAGTGAGGCTTCCCACACCTAGGAGATGGGCTATATATTCAGGATGCCCAGCTCACCTCATCAGCGCTCATACGTAGAGCTGCCCCCCTCCCTCTCTCTCGTCTCAACTCGAAAGTTTACAACAGCACCATGGCAGACTACAAGATGGCGCCGAGTACTACCAACATCATTGCCGCTCTGGTATTAGCCCTCATCCATATCTTCGGGCTGGTAGCGTTGCATGGTATGCTATACCGCGTTGGCTACTTCGGAGCCCTGCTCCAGATCTGGCGCGAGGGACCGTACCACCTACCGGGCTCCTCGAACTCGATCCTCACGTTCTACACCGGAATAGGGCCGCTGGACAGGCTGCTGGCCCTAGCAAGCGTCATGTTTGCCAGTGTCACGGACGGGTCGCGCCCCCAGCTGTCGCTTTACGCCGTCCACTTCAGTGGCCAATACCTAGGGATACTCGCCGTGATGATGATAGAAGGCTTGCGGGAAGGAAACAGGTCCAACACCTTCCGGTTGTAAGTTATATAGCAACCTCCCCCCCCCCCCCCCCTTACAAGACAAAAGACAAGACAAGACAAAACTACGTGTGCGGAGAGAGAAACAAAATTAATGCTGACAACACCCTCCTCCCCGTCCGTAGTTTCTCCATATGGGCGTGCGCGATCCAGATCTTCAGCTACGGGCTCGTCATGCCGCTCTACGGCATCGTGCACCTGCTCAGCTCGCGGGCGTCTCAGGCCTTCGGCCTGGGCCTGGCCGAGTCGACCCGCGTCGCCCACCAGGCGAGCCTGAAGATGGTGCCCGAGGCCATGGTGATCGGGTACGTGATCCCGGCCGTCCTGATGAGCGTGCCGCTGTTCCCCAACGCGCTGCACCAGTGGTTCGGCGGGCTGTGGCAGGGGTCGCCCGTCTGGGCCATGCTGGTGCAGAAGGCCTTCGCCTCGTACTACTCCAAGCGCCGCCGCACCACCAGCATCAGCCACATCCAGTACGACCTCAAGGCCGAGGGGGCCACCGCTGCCGGCCTGGATGCTTCTTCTCCCCAGCCGCCGCCGCAGATGGGGAACCGCGGCCCCGCGTACCTGTCCAGAGTATACTCGTTCGCGTTCGCGTGCTGCGTGGCGGCGCAGCTGGGGCCGCTGGCGGCCACCGCGGCCGTGGCCGTGTGTCCGGCGGCCTTCCCGCCCGCCCTGCGCGAGGCGTGGACCGTGGCCGAGGTGTTCGCGCCCCCGCTCTTCTGCACGTCGGAGCAGATGCGGTCCATGGCGGCCGCGATGCACGGCTTCTTCCAGTACGACCAGTACGTCGGGTCCACCGCCGCCATCGTCTGGTCCTCCGCCCTGTACATCAACTCGAGACGGGCGCCGCTCAACGGGAAGGGCTGGGTCAGGCTGGCGTTCGTGATCACGGCGTTTAGCCTCTGCGCGGGCCCGGCCGGCGCGGTGGTATGGCTCATGTGGGAGAGGGAGCAGCTGCTGCTGTTGAACTATTGATTTTTTTTGTAACGACTTTACGACAGGGTTATGATAGCACTCGTTGAACTAGAAAGGGGAATGGGGGAAAAAGGAACCGGGCAAGAAAAACATCCTCTTTCTTAGATATATACCTAGTGTAGTTATGATTTGAGAAGCATGTTTTTTTTTCTCGTTGTTTTTGCATTTTCTGCCAATCTTTACCTAGGTAATAGACGGAGTCTGGTCTTACAACAAGACAATGGGATGGCTAACTTCCGGGGGGATCGTGTACCAGTTTCACCTGGGGTCTGTTTACGGATCTAGGTATAGGTAGGTAGATTTTGCTTACCTACCTAGGGGGTCTAGATTTCATCGTCCTCATACCGTAAGGTTATTAACCTTGTAGCCAGTCCTGGCGGCTCCACACATCTGCACATCACAATGATGATTCCATCGTCATTTCTACACTACTCGACTGACCGCTACCTACCTAAGGTTTCTGATCTCAAGTATATTATTATTACCTGTCATTATTAATAGGTACCCATCTCTCTCGAGTCTTTGAGCAAGTGGCGTTGGTCGAACTAGGTAGAGCTAGAAGAGAGGCTCAACGCGGTAAAAAGAATAAATAGAGACAGCTATAGAGTCTAAAAAAAAGACAAGCCGTCGGGGTTTTATAAACAGACACAGTATAGAAGAGAAAAAATCGTTGTAACTCTTTGCGCAGTCCCTATCTTATTAACCCGCTCTAAATTCTCGATTGGGAAATAAACCATAGAATATAAACAACAGACCCGCGGAGATTATATCATACTTGTTAAAGGTAGTTTAGGAAGAGTTTACAACTTTTTAAACTAATTACATACATACAACTGTACTGTTGGTAAAGGTTGATTTTCTTGTAGACCACGATTTCACTACCGCTTGTAGTTCTCTTTTCTTTGTACGATCGATGACTGAGACTCGTTGACAGTACGTAGAAGAACCGTTGGTTCCTATTCAATTACCTACACACAACATAGGTAAGTTAAAGATCAACAGATAGTTGACCTGACCTACCTACTTAGACAATCGACCCGGTATTCTCAAACAACCCGATAACTACATAAAAACTACGTATAGCAATAAATACCAAATATTCCTTGCATGGGCCCTAAAACTGAGTGTACATCGGATCTACCGTCAATGACATTCAGGGAGGATCATTGGTCCGTTGGTCAGTTGAGCTTCAATCCCCGACCAGGCGCCACTGACATCGGCTTTCTTTCCAACCACCAACACCCAGCGGATAGAATGCCGGACATTGAACATGTTGAGGTCCGGCCATCCCAGATCGCCGGTGCCGGGCGAGGGCTTTTTGCTCGCAAGGACTTCGCGCCAGGAGACCTAGTGCTCGCCGTTGACCGGCCCCTGGTGGCCGAGCCCGAGGTAGAGCGCATGCTGGACACTTGTGCATGGTGTTTCCAGCGTGGCGCCACCGACCCGGTGGAACGGGCACAGGCTGCTTCTATGGGGATGCCCACGGGCGTTACCGAAGTAAAGAGCTGTACGGGCTGCCGACGAGTCGGGTACTGCTCCAAGACATGCCAAGCGAAAGCCTGGAAGCGGGAACACAAGTACGAGTGTAAGATCTTGGCTCCCAAGGACCAGCCCGATCTGCCTGTGCATGTACGTGCCGTGATAAAGCTCCTGGGGCGGTTGCAAGCGGATCCCGGGGGCAAGAATGGGAACCTCCTCGATATCTTGAAATTTCGTCCAGCCGGCGAGCCCAGCGCTCTTCACGAGTTCAGCCAACATGACCCAAAGCGGTTTGATGACTTCAAAATGCTTGGACACGCAGTGTGGAAGTACTGCGGCGAGCCCAAACTAGAGAATATGGAAGCTCAAGCGGCATCGAGAGCGCTCTTGATCAATGTGCGTCTTGACTCACTTCGGAACAAGCGTCGGCTAACTCTGGCGGTTTTGGTAGGTCATGTGCAACTGTTTCGAGTTGTCGTCTGGCCTAGACGACATTCATTTGGGCATCGGGTTCGACCCTCTAGTTTCTAGTGCAAACCATTCCTGCGACCCAAACGCTGTCCAGATCTTCAACCAGCCGAAGACGCTACTCCGAGCCATTAAACCGATCAAAAAGGGCGACGAGATATTCCTCAAGTACACCGACGTGACGAACCCCTTCAGCGTGCGCCAAGCCGATCTGAAGAAGACCCATCTCTTTACTTGCCAATGCTCAAAATGCAAACAGGGCGCGGTCTTGGCCCAAGATACCTTCCCTCATGCACCGGAGAAGTTACCTAGCGAGCATTGTCAATATGCCGACAGTCTTGTTGGCCGTCACGAACCGCAGCTGTCAAGATACTCAGTACCCGGCAGCGACGCCACGGCCAAGCGGCGACTAGCTATTCTGCAGGCGGAGGCCTTTACAGTGGCGGAAAAGCAGGATGCGGGCATAGAGGACATCCGCAAAGCACTCCAGATGTGTATCACCTCGGGCATGTGGAGCTGGACCAGACAGCCTGTGCCGCGGCTCTCCCGCCGTCTGCTCGGCCTGTACCTGGACTCGGGAGAGCCGTACAAGGCGTTCCGCATGGGCATCAAGATGTACTTCGACGTCGACCCGCAGCTCACGCCGCAGGAGTTCTACCCCGACCGGCTGACCCACGCCTGGGTGCTGTCCACGCTCACCAACGTGCTCTGCGGCCCGGCCCACCGCGAGATCTACCGCGAGTTCGCGCAGGCCGGCCTCGATCTGCGCATCGTCTACTTCGGGTTCCTGTTCGACGTCTACGACCACCTCCCTCGCATGTACGGGCGAGACTCTCCCCTCGGCCTGGTGGTGCAGAACACGTACGACCAGCTGATGGCCGGCATCGGTTTCAGCGAGTCTCAGCTCAGGGACACGGTCAAAGCTGCCTGGCCGGCGTTGGAGGCGGTGGCACAGGGTCTTGAAGTGGCCAGCCTGTGAAGATGGAAGATGTAGGATGTATGTTTGATATATATTCTTGAGTTTAGTACTAAGTACCTACTTAACCTAGGTTAGGTATGTGTCTGGTATACCTACTTAGGTATGTAGATAGGTAGTAGTTATGCATTTAACCTGGATATTCCTGGGCATGGGTTAGTCGCATATTCATCAACGAATCAAAAAGTAGATCAATCCATACAATTGGCCCCTGCAGGGTCCTTGGCTATGTACCTAGGCACACGGTAGCTATGTACCAACTTCGCATGTATTATGTACATACCTTATTACCTAAAGATGGTAGCTTTCCAACAACCTTCATTCCATCAATGGGCTTCAACTTCTCTTCCTTTCCTCCCCTCCTTCTCATCCACTATTCTCATCCAGCTTACCTAGACATGACGCCCTCGCCTTAATAAAACACGGCGCACCCTCCTTTGCGATGAAGTCACCAAACAAACCCCCTTCTATTACCCTTCTTCTGTCCTGTAATTCTAATATCTAAGTTACCTCGTCTGCCCTTGGCTTTGTCTGCGCCGCCGCCCGGAACATCTGGAATCCAGTCACCACCGTTTACACCCGCCCTTGCGTCGCGTCGTAGCAAAGAAGAGGGAGAACGAAAGCAGGGACCTGACAAAACCTCTCGAAATGGATCAGAACCCGCCTCCGACACAGATACGGTCGATCGATGAGCCGGGCATCAAAGTACCCCCCGAGCCTCTGCGCGCCCTGCGACAGGAGGTAGCCCAGCTGCTGGGCAGAACCTCCATCACATTCCCGGGAGCGCAGCCCGTCAGCTTCTCGAGGCGGCACCTGGACGAGCTGCGACGCGAAGAGTAAGTGCTACATGTCCTTCGCCTGCACCTATACAGCGCCCCGTGCCATGCTAACGCAGCTCTCTTTGTCATCTCTCTGCCACAGCTACTACGTTTGCGAAAAGTCCGATGGCATGCGCTACCTCCTCTACCTAGCCGAAGACGAAAATGGAAACGAAACCCACTACCTGATTGACCGCAAAAACGAGTACTGGTTCGTGAACTCGAGCTCGCTGCATTTCCCCCTGCCGCACAACCAGCAAGATTTCCACAAGGCCACCGTGCTCGACGGCGAGCTTGTCATGGATACCATGAGCGACGGGCACAAGGAGCCGCGGTACCTGGTCTTCGACTGCCTGGTACTCGACGGTCTGGTGCTCATGTCGCGAGAACTGGGCAAGCGCTTGGGCTACTTCCGCGAACAGGTCTACAAGCCCTACCGAAAGCTGCTTGAGGACTACCCCGAGGAGAGGCAGTTCCAGCCTTTCTTCATCGACCAGAAGTCCATGCAGTTCGCCTACGGCATCGAGATGATGTTCCGGGAAGTCATCAAAAACCTCAAGCACGGCAACGACGGCCTCATCTTCACCTGCCTCAAGACCGAGTACAAGCCCGGCACCGATCCCCACACCCTCAAGTGGAAGAGCGCCGAGGAGAACACGATCGACTTCGTCTGGAAGCTACGGTTCCCGATGGCTGAGCCTGACGAGCGCGAGCGCGCCGAGGGCATCGTGGCGCCCTTCGTCGACTACGACGCCAAGCCCACAGCCGACCTACTCGTTAACCACGGCGGCAACTACCCGGGCGGCTACCAGTATTTCGGGGAGCTATACCTCGAGGACAGCGAGTGGGAGGTGCTCAAGAGCCTCGGCGACCCGCTCGACGAGCGCGTCATCGAGGCCTACATGGACGGCCAGAAGCGATGGCGCTTTTACCGATTCCGTGACGACAAGATGGACGGCAACCACATCTCCACCGTCAATAGCGTCATCGACAGCATCCGCGACAGCGTCACCGAGGAGGACCTGCTGCACGCTGCCAAGAGTATAAGGGACAACTGGAAGGCTAGGGAGCAGGCGCGCAAGCGTTGATAATTGATGATCCAAAGAAAACAAAGGGGGTTGGGGGTTAGGGGGGAATAGCATCAAAGTTTCTCTATAATAACAAATACGATATACACCATATACAAATATCTAAGGCGGGAGGAAGGGGGGAAGGGGTCAAATGGCAAAACGAGATGAGAGAATGACGGATATGGAAAATGGAAATAAATAAGAAAGACCGAGAGCAAAGAACGAAGAAGAACAAGAACAAGAAATTAAGAACGAACGAGCAAATGACAGAAGAAAGTAAGTAGGTAGGTAGGTAGGGACAGGGGCTACAAAGGGCAAAAAAAGAAGGGGACTTGCCTACCTAAGGCGCGATAGAAACGCACAGCACGCGCATAACATACATAATTTTAGTACCCCCTTTTTGGTTTCTTTCTTCTTCTTTTGCTCTTTTCACCTTCCTGTTAAGGGTTTTTTTTTAATGTGTGTTTTATAGGTGTGTTTTTGCTTGCTTACTTTTTTTTCACCTTTTAGCAAGATTGGAAAGGGAAAGGGGGGGGAGAAGGGGGTAAGGTTACCTACATAGGTTGGGTAAGGTACGATAGGGTACGGTAGGAATGGGTAGGAATGGTATTTCTTTATACTTACCTGAGGTTACGAATTTTGTATTTTGGGGTGCAAGGGGGGCAAAAGGGGGGGTGTTGAATCGGAGTACAAGCTACTATACTATACTATACTTTATGCCTCTCTTACCTACATCAATAGGTCTCGATATATCTACCAGACCTACCTATATTGATATGAAAGGAACAAATGAAAGATAACAACAACCTTAACTTTTGGGGTCGATGAGCGAGTTTACCTTGGATTGTCGCGTGATAGGTAAAAAGTAATAAATAGGTAGTATTATTTGGTGTTATCGTGACGTGTGCTGAGATAGGTATAGATAGGTAGGTAAGTAGGTAGGTAGGTTTATAAAACAACATCCGCCACACCATGCAAACGCAAGAAAGAAAGAGAGAGAGAGAGAGAGAGAGAAAGGTAGCGGCAGCAGTAACGCACAAGATTCGATATATATATACCCCCCTTCTCCGCCTCTCCTGATCCATGATTCAATAAGTATCCTCTTTTCTCTTCAATAATCTTTTATGTGTACCTAGGCAGGTAAGGATAGTTATATATATAAACACATACCTAGGTACATAAAAAAAAATCGGTGTTATTGTTATTGTTGTCTCATTTTTCATTCCCATGTTGCCCAAAAGGAATAAGTAAACCCTACCTACCTACCTACTCCTATACTACCTAACCACCTGACCTCTTACCTCCCCTCCTCCCCTTCTCCTCCCCTCCCAGATATTCAGTCATTACCCGAACCCATTCTCATCATCACCCTAAACTAAAAAAGAATAAGGGGGGAAAAGCAACGAGAAATATAAACCCCGAAAAAAATGGCCTCAAGACCAAACCAAACAAACCTCCATCCCATGAAAGAGAGAAAAATATTTCTGGTGGGGCTTTTTTTTAACAATATATCAAATTCACTTATACATATTTTTCTGTTCTTTGGGAGTAAGTAAAACAAGAAGAAAAAGAAATCAAAATCGGAAACCTTTAATAAAGAAGTTAACCTATGCCTTCCTCTCATTCCCTCCCCCCTAACTGCTATCCCCCTTCTTAAGGGGGGGCTTTTTTTTCATCCCGAATCTCCATCATCTTCCGCTGCCATTGCTGCTGACCTCCTTGTCGATCTCGTGGGGCGGGTGGATGTTGAGGCCTTTGCCTTCGGAGGTGGTGCCGGCTTTGCCTTAGCTTTGCTTGAAGTGGGTGATTTGGCTTTGGTTGCTGCTGAAGTAGCAGCAGCTTTAGTGGCCGGTCTGGACGGGAGACTCTTTGTCTTGGGGGCTGCGGCTGAACGGCCCCTCCGTCCGTTTGACCTAGGCGGTGGGACTTCTTCCTCCTCCTCCTCCTCCTCCTCTTCCTCTTCTTCTTTCTCCTCCTCCGCCTCCTCTTCCTCGGCTTCAGCTTCGTCTTCGATCTCAACCTCGACTTCACTTAGCTCGGAGTCATCTTCTTCCTCCTTGGTAGGCACAGAGCCTTTCCCCTTGCCCTTGCCCTTGTCCTTGCCCTTATCCTCACCCTCTTCTTCGTCGTCCTCTTCCATGGCGTCGTTTCCTTCATCGACATCAGACAATGCCGAACTTCCATCCTCCTCCTCATCTTCTTCTTCATCCTCATCGTCTATGACTTTCCCTTGTTCGTCGTAGTATTCCCACTTTGCGACACCATCTAGCATGTCCTCATCGTCATCATCGGAGTCCCGCTCGATATAAGATGAGTTCTTTGTGACCCGGCCACTACGCCTTCGGTCGGAAGATTCCGGTCCTGGAGAAGAAGATGATGCTCTGGCCTTCTTCGATTTAGCAGAGCTCCTCGAAGACTTGACTGCAGATCTCTTGGAGCCCTTCGCCACTTTAGATGGTGTCTTCGATTTGAGGGAGGTTTTTGACGAAGCAGCCCTTGCTTTCTTGTGGGCGGGCTGTCCATCTGATCGCTCATCTACCATGCTCTTACGTTTCTATACATATACTATGTCAACTCGAGGTAAATAATTGGGGTGATCAGGGGGCTTGCGCCATACCTTCTTTTTGTCCACCGACCTTAGTAAGTCATCAAGGAGCTCATCTATACCTTCGGGGAGGTATTGCTTCTCTGCAATTTCTTGCGCGGCAGTATGGCTAGGGAGCGCTGTGTACAAACCCATCGGCAAGCCAATCTTGCCCGAATAGGCCTGGAAGCTCCAATTCTTGCGTTCTTGCCATTTCCTCAATAAGCTTTGCGCCAAGTCGCTGATCACGTAAAGGTTCTCGCTTTTTGAGGGTGAGATGCCATCACATGTCTGTTTCACGCGTTCCGCGTACTTGAAGATCATCCCGAAATTGGCCTCTGTAGCGACATTGCTTATGTAGTAAAAGAGATATCGAGCATGATCTATCAGCTCGTTCGCTTCGGGGCTATAATCCGGATGATGCGCCAGCAAGGAAATCAGCCTACCCATCGTAGCCTCCATTACGTTCTGTTTAGCCTCGCGGAAGAATCTGGCACGAGACCGTATCCATGTCTCGATTTGATGCTTGAAGTCAGCATTCGGTTCGAACGCTGTTAGGAAAATGATTGTGTAGAATCTAGGCCGTAGCTTGTTCTGGACGAGGTACTTCTGAAGTTTCTCGATAAATAGTTGGCGGACCATCTGGCACGGATCCTGGGATAAGATTGCTAGTTGGTTAAAATCCACATGCGAAAAGAGTTCCTCGAAGTGTTTAGAAGTACACAACTTCAGAAAGAGCTGACCAGCAAGCAACCGCAGCCGTGTCTTGTGATATGTCGGCGTGTCCTTAGTCTTACACAATTCACCTTGCTGCTTCAGGAGAGTACGAAGGAGTTTGAATACTGGCACTGCAAGCTCCTTTGCCTCCGCAATATCCTGGACACCTCGAAGTCGGTTAACTAGCAACTTGAGCGCCCAGCATTTGACTTGACATTCTTCGTCAGTATCTGCATCAGCCACCCATTCAGGATCGGACTCCTTCGCGTCGGTTCGGACCTCAAGGAGAACGTTCTTCAAGGCCATGTCAACAACCTCGTCGTTAGCATCGGCTGTGACCTTTGATGCCAACAGCTCCAATTGACTAACTGCCGCAATCTTACTGAGGAAGTGAGGCGAGTCATAACCCCATTTCTTCGTTATTTTTTGCAGAAGGTCCGTAGCTGACACCATGCTTTTCTCATCCTTTCTAGCCATCATTATATTGACCGCGTATTTTGCAGCTTTGGCCGGCTGTCCGTAAAGAGCATAATGCATCAACGCTTGGATGAACTTCCGGTCCTCTGGTAGTTCGGTAGGGTATTTCCTGGAATACGAGGAACAGGCCTTCAAGGT
This sequence comes from Biscogniauxia sp. FL1348, assembly GCA_022544895.1. Taxonomy (NCBI): domain Eukaryota; kingdom Fungi; phylum Ascomycota; class Sordariomycetes; order Xylariales; family Xylariaceae; genus Biscogniauxia; species Biscogniauxia sp. FL1348. The sequence continues at coordinate 22,994 of JAJNNV010000103.1, read as the reverse complement.
TTCCACCATCGCAGCGTCGTTAGGTTTTTCGGGACCCGGGGCTCCATCCACTAAGTCCTTGCAGAGTTGACCAACATGCGTCTTGAAGAGGTCGGGATTGTGCTGAGATATTTCGGTCGTAATCTCCTGTGCAGCAGCTCCAAGGCCGTCCTTGTCACTCTTGGAACAGTCGATAAACGTTGACAGGTGACTCTTGTTGAACATTATGTAGGCCGAACGATATAAAAGAGGTAATAGCGTGTCGAGCATATGGGGCTTGGTAGAACTCTGGACTCTCTTCACAAATTCCTTCACAGCCCTATGCATCATTTTAAAATCGCTCTCGGGAGATACGGCGAACTTGATGAGTTGGTAGCAGCGACGGTCGTGCCAGGTAGCAAAGTTATGTAGATCAGCATCTACCTTAACTGCATCTGGGAGAAACTGGCACAGGTATCTGATTGTTGTCTTTAGATTCTGCTTGATCTTGTCTGCGTTTTCTTCTGGGTTCCCGCCGTTGAAAGCAATGCACTGACGCACAAGGTTTTCTAATACACGCGAGAACTGGGGTTGCCGTGCTTGTAACGCATTGAATGCTTTTCGGGCATTCGTATCCAGGTCCTTCACAAGCAGTAAAATACGTTCAGCACGGATCCTATCCGGGTCGTAGGTCGAGTCACCGGTTGCTTGCGATTGAGAATTTCCGTTAGACTTAGACCCCTTCGCCTTAGGGGGTGGTGGGAACGACAACGGTATAAGACATTCGAAAACCACCCTTTCTAGAAGCACGTTCAGCTCTAGATCGTTAGCATAAAACGTATTAAATATCCGCGACGGGATGCCTGATAACGCAGAAACCACAGCCTCTTGATTCGATGCTATTTCTCCACTGGCAACAGCCCATAGCTTGCCAAGGAGGGCCATGGCCTCCACGCGAACAGACGCCCTCTTATCTCGGCATCGATCTGCCAGTGTGAACAGAACCGAGCCTTCCTTAGTGACACCCCCTGCCCCAGCCAGTTTGGTGACAACATCGCGAAAACTAAACGTCTCAATAGCTTTTACAGCAGCTAGCCTAACTTTCTCGTCGCTGTCGTTGAGCTTGTCCCGTAGCCCATTGACAAACGTTGATTCGTCTTCGCGACTGAGACCAATATTGCCGGCAGAGGTTGACACGATGTGGCCTACGGCTGTAGTCCATGCAGCTCGAATTAGTGGCGATTTGTCATTTCTTCGACTAACGAAATTATGAAATGCCTGAGAGTGCGTCTGGGCAAAGGAAAGAGGCGAAATAGGGGTAGTCAATATGCTTGCTGAAGGATGATCTGGGACTTCATCGTTCAGCTTAAGGGGTGGGTATGCGGCAGGATCAAGCACAGGAGGAGGGGGTGGTCCCGCTGCGCCAATGCCAGATATCATGTCTCCTAGAGTTTCAGTAGCTAGCAGACGCAAAGACGGGTTGTCGGCAGACAATTCGGCGTCCACTTGGGGGACTACGTTTGGAAGGACAGAGGGGCATGCGCGCCAGAGCTCTCGCAGTAGTAAATGCGCTTTCCTTAGCTCCTTGAAATCCGACTCGGACGGTCCTGCGGGCGTGTCATCGTCGTCGTCGTCATCCTTATGTCCGTTGGCATGCCCCCCTTTCCCGGAAACATCCAAAATCACATCGCTAAAGTATTGGCCCACGTAACGGGCCATCTTCTCGGGGCACGAGTTGCACACCGTTTTCGCCATAACGTATGCCTCGGGCTCTTCTTTCGGGAGGAGTGTGGTCTGGCTTCCGTTTACATCTGATTTCTCCCTGTGCCCTCCGGGAGGTGCGGCTCGTAGGAACTGTGCCATTATAACATCTAGTACAGTGGGTGGTAGAGAGGGGCTCTCATCGACCAATGTCACCAGGATATCCGTCATGTGAAACTCGACATCCTTGGCCACCTGTTCCCCCGAGGTCGACATCGATGAGCCGGAGATGCCATCGAAGAACGAAGAAAATAGCTGGAGCAGTAGATCTTCCGAGTTGGTGACTTCGTTTATCAAGAGGATACTCTTGACTTCGGAGAGAGAGGTAAGAACGTATTTATGTTGGGTATTGTATGCATTTGTCGGGTCCCAGAGGGCTGGGAGGATGACTTTGACAAAAAGGGTGAAGATGTCCTATGGAACGCGCGGCAATTAGAAAGGGCCATCCTAGGGGGTTTAGGGGTTACCGATACCGTACCTTCAGTTGCTTGGGGGTAAAGGGCGCCTCGGGGGCACACAGCTTCAAGATGTCGACAAGGCATGATGCGACATATGCCTTGACTCCCCCCTCCTTATGAGACAGCAGGTTGTGGGATGCGAGGTCCTTCGCGACTCCATTGAGGGACTGTTTGTCGACCGTCTCCTGATCCATATCGACCAGCTCCTTCGATAGCTTCTCCAGGCGTCGCAGAAGCTCGCCTGTGGCAATTGGCTTCCCAGCGCGCCATGACAGCGGCTCGTCGAATTGGAGACTAACAAGCTCTTCCTCCATCTCCTGGTCGTCTTCCTCCGGGACCTCGTCCCTGTGTCGCGCCATTGCTCACTCGTGGCAGATCCGAAGGCGATGGGTGCTCTGGATGGTATCTCAGCGTGTCACGGCAACGTATATGCGACCCCGTCTCGACGTGTCTCGTTCGTCGTTAGGGGCGGGGCGAAGAGACGGAAGACGGTACTGCAGGCGCTGTCGATGCGGTCAAAACGTGCATCAGGTGGAGGGGGTATGCTCGGGATGGCAAGATGCAAGCGGGTTGGGCGGGTGAGGAGGTCTCGTGATGGCTGGCAATGTTGGGAGTACGGCAAAGATAAAAAAAGAAAATGGTCGTGATGATAAGAGAGGGCGGGTGGTGTGCTTTAGGCGTGTGCTACGCGACGTAGAACTCAATCAAGATCCCAATCAATCATTGGAACTTCTCGTGGCGCGCACTGTGGCTTTCTCCTCTGGGATCTGCTTACGCGCTTCACCCGAGGTGTGCTGATAAATTCACGCTAGGATCGCGACCGGGGAGCTTGGGCCACCCGACTGCAGTGCAGAACTCTTCCGGCCAGCTCGGGTACACATGTACCTAGGTACTAGCCCTCAGGTACCTTCCCAGTTCTGCTTTGTGGCGTTGGCTAGAAGCTTGGCAGTTATCTAATCCCAACGACATCAACACCACCTGCAAGAATACATCCTTCCAAGTTTGTACTTTCCCTACGGAACATTTGGTAGGTGGCAATCCCACAATGTACCTATGTACTTAGAAGTAGTTCTGCTTTAATTGGGTGTACTAAGGTTGTCATTGATGGGCTCAAGTTCCTCTGTAGATACTTAATACATGAAATATCTTCTACACAATGTCATTCATCCATCTACCATTGGGTGTATTGTCCTTTACTATGTACCTAGATTATGCTGGCTCTCGAGTCTCGGCATCTAAAGAAATCCGGAAAAGGGGTGTAAAGGCAGTGAATAAAACAACAACTTCATTATTTCATTTTTCTAGGAAGAAAAGACAATGTGAATTACATACATACTTTTAGGTAAATGGGATGTTTTCCTTACATGTGTCTATGTAAAGGATATAGAAATCAGCTACTTATTGCTACATATATATATATATACAACTACCAGTCCATATCTACATACTAGCTATGTATATCATATAATATAAATCACTACCGTGACAGATTCTAATTTCTGGGTTACTTAGCCTTCTTCTTGGTATTGTAGGCTTAAATGCTTTGCAGAACCGATGTTGGTTATACAGGTTCTCTAATGTTATAAGGGGGGGGACGAAGCCGTGGAGGAAGCCAAGTTGATTCTATCCCATATATGCAGCAGTTTTCTACTTTAATATGAGCAAAGATACTTATCAGTGAACTAGCTAGCCAATGCTAGTTCAAGTCTCGTAGTAGCAAACAAGACAAAAGGGTATCATCAGCTGGGCATTGACAATTTCTATTAACAAGCACCTGCTTAAATTCACAAACTACCTAGAAAACTGCTATTTCAATGATTCTTTTTTTTCTATTGGCCTAACCTTGACGGAGGAGGAGCGTGTCCATCTTCACCTTTCTTTTCTTCAAGCCATTTCCCTTCTCCTCCCCAGTTTCTTTCTCTCCCTCGCCCATATTCTGCGAATTGTAACCACGTTGAAGAGTAAGTCTATTCCCACGCAGTACCTCCCCTTTCGTTTCTAGCGCTGTCACCTTGACAACCACCAGACCACATCCTACTTTATATATTCTGCCGTGTGCGGGAAAATACATCTAATCTCAGACGGCTTTCCCTCCTACTTCCTTTCCCTCTCTTCACCTCTCTCTACCTTTTTCTTTTCTTTTCTTTTCCTACCACCTACGCACTTCGCCCATCACATACCTTGACTGACTGTAACATCAAAGTTTTGGCCTTTTCAACCCTTTGACACACTCTAGGTCGGACTTTTTCTCTTAGTAGGTGAATCCATCGCATCTATCTTACCATACCATCCTCCTAACCAATCTCTCCACGTCCTTTCCTCCGCCCCGCCATTCTTGTCATCATCCTCTTTCACTACACTACACCTGCACCATTTCTACATTGGCCGTTCTGGTTTGTTATTTTCCTGCTCTGTTTTATTCCCTTCTGTTCTCTTCCCTTTACTTCACTTTCCCTTTTCTTTTCTTTTCCTAGCCCGCGCCCATTCCTCCCACCAAAAACCTTTTCTCCTCTTCGCACATTTCCTTTCCCAGTTCATCTCCTCTTGCGTGCACTACCTGCACACACCAAATCTGCCCTTGTTTAGTTACTCTCATCGGTGGTGCTAACCCTCTTCAAAGACTACCAGCACCATGGAGGACAACGTCAATGGCAACGTTAATGTCAATGACAACGTCAATGTCAATGACAACGTCAATGTCAATGACAACGTCAATGTCAATGACAACGTCAATGTCAATGACAACAACAACGTCAATAACAACGGCAATGTCAATGTCAATGACAACGTTAATGCCAATGACAACGTCAACAATGACAACGTTAACAATGACAACCACCTGCAGCCTGCGGAGCAGCTTCAGGTCCCTGACATTGGCGACGGATCTGAGCAGATCATCTGCACGTCCTACTGCTCGGATGGATCCAAGTCTCCCGCGGAGTCCCCAATTCAAGTCCAGGTTCTCCGAAACTCAGGCGATGGCTGGCAGCCAGTTTACGAGGACATTGTCGTCCAAGTCTACTACGACCACAGCATCACCAAGGCAGGACCTCCTCCCGTGAAGAAAGGGGCAAGACAGAAGCTGAAGAAGCGTAAGTAGCCTCGCCTCCTTTCTACCTTTTTTTTTCAACCGTCAATGTCCATGGAAGCCCTCGCCACTAACGCACTTCTGAAGTTTGCCCTTGGGTTAATCCCCTTCTGGTCCTGTTAATCCTTGGAGCCCTTGCATCTGCGAGTGCTATGGCTGCCTTTGCTGCTGAGCGAGCGAACAAATTCAACAGTGAGCTATTCTTTTCGTTTCCTCCCCTGTGGCTAAGTATTGTACCTAAAGCTCATAAAACTCACAACTTCACAGAACTGGTCAATCAGCTGGAGGCCCTGAAGAAGAACGCACCCGACATGAAGATCGGCGACATTGATCTCCAATCGTATGGTGTCAGTAGTGTCACCGGTGACTCGCAGCATCAACTGGCTGGCCGGGTCAGGCCCTTGGTCCCCCGGTTTTTGCCGGCCTGGAACATCACGTAAGTCACTACCTATATTCGACTTAGCACGCAGATGTGGTTAATTCTTTTGTTACTAGGAACTGCACCGGCACTGGCCCTCATGTCACCGTGATGCCTACCATTGGCTCTGCGGCAATCAGCTCTACTGCGCCTATGTTCACTGTGCCCTCCTCCACACTGCATCTTCTGTCGACTGTGACCAAGACCATCACCTTCTCGACTTCAACTATGTCAGCTCCTGCTGTTAGCACTGATGATGGTGACCAGTACAGCACCACGACCACCGTGACCTTCCACCCGATCGTGACCTTGCACTCGACCATCACGGAGACGTCCAGTACACTCACCAGTCCTGCTTTGACGGGTGCCTCTACCATTGACATCACCCAGGGAACCACTGTGGCCTGCTCGCCGACTACTGTTACTGTCACGGTTACCCAGGATGCCAGCCCCGTGACCGCCTCGTCCAAGCAGCCGGACTCTGCGACAATGTGGAGTGGCACAACAATGACAGAAGGAGCAACATCATCTTCATCTTCACTGGAAGGAGCAGCAACAGGTAGTAGCAGTGGAGCAACCTCGGGAAGCTCTACCTGCACTGGTACTATTTATACCACCCCACCCTCCAGCCCCAGAAGCTTTTCCCCTTCTCCCTCTCCTTCTCCTGCCACCACCACCATCACCACCAACACAACAGCAACCCACACACCAATCCCCTACCACCTCAACCTAACCTCGACCTTGAGCAACACCACATCTACTAGATACGTCTGGCCCAACTCGACCACCGTCCTCGGATCTGCTTCTGCTTCTGCCTCGTGGTCCACCACAACAAGCCTCACCAGCACCGACGACCCGGCCTCGTTCTCGTTGACGTCGTTGACGGTCATTCCCGTGGTAACCGTCAGCTCGACCGTGACCGTGCCTCCCGCCATGCCGACCACCTCGAGTGCCGCCACCACTGCCGCGCAGTCCACGACCATGTCCTCGGACGGCGAGACCTCCAAGCCTCCCAGCTGGAGCTGGGGCAGCTCCGATGGCGGCAGCGTTGGCTCCTGCGCCGTCATGGTCATCAGCATTGCCGTCGCCGTGGCCCTGGCCATTGGCTAAGAGAGCCGGCTCATGGCCTATCCCTTGTGCTGGTATTCCCCGTAAGTCTCTACTTATCTATGTTACATAAACTACCTAGCCCTGTATGATCATTTAACCCTCCCCTCCCTCCCCCCAACCTAGTACAGCTTATTCTAACGAGAGTACATACCAACAGACAGACACCCCTCTATCTCTATACCAACCACACCACAACACACCTCACCACACCTTACAGTCTTCTCCTAGGGGCTGCTTCGACATACGGTGCTAGAACGACCAAGGTTAGGAAGGAATAGGAAAACAAGGGAGGTTTGATATGTGGCACGGCGCAAGACGGAAGGAGGACGGTTTTTGGGCAATGGAGATACTGCTATTCTTTTCTTCTTCGTTTCCCTCTCCTCACGATTCTCGTTACTAGACTCTAGTAGGCAGTTTACTGCCATCGTCCTCCCCTACCTTCACAGGCTTGTTCAGGGGAGGAAAGAGGGACTTTTACGAAGACCAAATTGACACTATACTGATAAATTATTCCTCGTTTTGGCATTTTTCTGTGATTTTTCCTTTTTTTTTCTTTTTCGTTTCAGCGACGGGTGTTTGTGGGTGAATATGTGGTACGTACTACATTGATACACCGGACAGAGCACGTTGGGAAGGCGCGCATATCCATCCAGTAAGCGCTCCTTCCCCTAGTAAAACCACCCAAGTCCATTACCTATACCCAAGTACTACATACATATGTATATAGCAAGCAAGTGAGTGTACCTGTGTACCTATGTACCTATTAGAAGTATGTACATAGTAGGTTAGGCGCTTCCCTAAGACAGATGCGTAGGTATTTTGTATGTACATGGAGTTCCTTCTATAATGCAACAGAACATAAAAAAAGGACTTAAGGTTAGGTGCTATCCTACCTGATAGGTCCATACATGGCGGTTCCCCTGTACTGTGCCTATGTACATAGGTAGGTACATAGCTGGTAGGTCCATATGGTTTACAGGTACCCACTGCCTCTTATTACATATGTATGTAGGAGCACCTCTTACTATGTACTACTGTAATACTTGAATCGCACGTAAACTTTACCCCCCCCCTCCCCCTCCCCCTCCCCCTTTTTACCTAGTATGTATTTATCACTCTTTGATATACCTTAGCTTTAGCACATTAGGTTATTAAGCCTTGCGAAAATGTTTATTCTTGCCGTATCGGCAGTAAAATCCGTACAAAGATGCAATTAATAATTGGGAATACCACAGAAAACTCCCGACGTTTTATCTATCTTGGGTATGTATAATGTGACATATAAGTCCCCCCCCCCTCTACTGCAACATGGCATCGAGGCTCTCGCCCAACACGCCCTCAATCCCCACGATCCAGCGGTGCGTCTCCCTCTCGACGTCCTCATCATCATCATCCTGGAGCTCGCTAATGTACGGCAGCATCTCCGGGAGCATGGACAGCCACTCCTCGCCCAATCTGTCCGTCAGTGCTTGTTCGCACTTCACCACGGCAAGGCGTACCGCTGCTTGTTCCGATCGCAGGTGCTTTAGGAGCGTGCTGTTGAGCGCTTTTTGGTGGTCCTGGGAATCCGCCGCGGCCCCGAGTTCTACTATGGTAGGGATCAGATCTGCTGTCAGGTCGACTGACCCAGCGTGACTGAATTGGGCAGTGAGTGCTGGTGCTACGGCATCGAAATGGGCCGGAGCTTGCCAAAAGTCGTCTTGGTCGTGCTCGAAGCACTTAGAAAGGGTTTGTAGTACTTTCCTCCAAAGTTCGCGGTCCTCTGGATGTTTCGGGTTGGTCGCCCTAAGCACAGTACTGACTGTGTCGATAATGTAAGATGCATAACTCGTGACAATAGACTTAAGGCCACCGAAGAACGATAGTAGAAATCCATAGACACTGACGAGGCGCATACTCCTCCCTTTCGTGTCCTTTGTCGGGAGAGCTGATGTCCAGTCCATGAGTTGGGAAAAAATGGGCCTGAATGCAGCGTCGTTTAATTTGTAAACCATCCTCAGTGCGACGTCGTTGATAATTTCTTCGACACGAGATAGATGCTTGATAAGGTCCTCCCCATCGTCGCCTTTCAAGTGCTGCACACGGCGGGTATCAAATGCATTTAGGAAGATAGCAGAAAGAATGGTTACATTCTTGGATATGTCAGCTTTCGAGTGCTTGTCAATTGCGATGCCTAGAATATTGAGATACTCTCGTGTAGCCTGTAACATGGATGGGTTAGCTAATAATCTGTATGTGGTCGAAATTGTCTTTTTCTTACCAGGTAACCTGAGTCTGTAGCCGAGACCCAGTTGTGTTCTAGAGCTGCGAACATAGTTTTGGCATCCACCTGTTTCGCAATGAACTGAAGGCATTGAAGACGGGTATCGTTGGCTTCGGCGCTTAAGCTAGCTTTGGCAGATGCATTTGAAACGGAAAGGAGTTGGTCTAGGTACGTCCGAGAAAGCATGTAAGGTAGATACTGCGCAAGTGCCGTTATGAAGGCATAACTTGCGTTGTGCAACTCCGGCTGCCGGGTCTCGGGCTTCATGCTTTCTGTCACGTACGATAGAGCCTTCGGGATGGCTAATGGGAGGACAGGGACGATGCCGTCCTGGAGCACGTCGACTAACGAAGCTAGACATAATAGAGCCATCACACGAAGGCGCGTGTCCTCTTGGCCAAGACATCGATCCCCTGCGATTGTCGAGGCGGCAGCAGCGACAGCTTCTGGGTCTTTCTTTCCGTACTTTTCGGAAATCTTATCGACGCACCCAACGGCAATGTGCTTATACGCAATATCCTCGGATACCCTGATAATAGCCGTGAGCTGCGGTAAGAATGCAAGTAACGCGGCCCTGGAGTTGGCGTCGCCTTGGCTCTCCTGGTCAATTCGTATCTCGACAGCCTTCAATACCTTTCGGCGCAAGACCGTGTCTGGCCGGTCTAGAAGTGTCTCGACTGCCTTAATAAACTCTCCAATCGAAAGAAGATTCAGGAGCTTGGAGAGTGCATCACCACATCGACTGTGTAGAGTTTTGTGTTCCTTCAACGAGTCTGCCAAGCCTAGAAGATCCTCGAGCAAGCTAGAGTATAGTTCGCGGATCTTAGATGCTTCCATGTCATCTCTCTCAGTAAGCTTACCGATCTGCTTTGTTAGCTTTCTGCTCGATAGAAGATGAGGAAGAAGGTTTAGTTGACGAAGCCCGATCTTTTGAGGGTCCCGCCCCCCTTGATCGTTCGCGCCAAGAAGCACGTTAGAGAAACTAGGCGTAGGTTTGAATACATCGGCGATGAGTTTTAGGAGCTCAATCAATGACTGTAGCTGGATCTCCACCGTGAAATAGTTGAAAACTTCGGTAGCAAATGAGAAAACTTGATCGGTTGTTCCGTACATGTTTATGAGCATCGCTAGGAGTGCGAATAGGAACTCCTCGCTACCCAGAGTCTCCACAAGGGACACGAACAAACCTAGTCTTCGGTGTGACGGTATATGCTCGTAGGCGGTAACGAAGCTGAGGAGAAGTTCGGAGGCGCCTGCTAGAGGGCTTATCTTGCCTCGCCGAAGTGACTGTATCAGTGGCGGCACAACCTCTTTGACGGTTTGGTTGATCACATGAGCAGAGTAATCGTCACTCTGGCGCAGGACCGAGCTTCCCATCTGCGTGAAGATGGGCATCACACTATTGAGTATCAAATCTGGTGCAACGCTGGCAAGGCTTGCTACCAGCAGAAGGGCAGTGCTCTGGACAGCTGGGCTTGACGACTTTTGAATGCAGTTGACAAGCAGATCGCCATGTCCACCTGTGCTGTCAATCTTGAGGTTCTTGTCGTCCTTGTAAGCGGGTACCATGGCTAACAAGCTTCGGAGGACGAGGTTTTGGAGATATCCTAGTTCGGAGCCAACTATGACCCTGAAATGCTGTAGTTCCGATAGAGCACTGAAAAGTGCGTTGAGGAGTTCCGGGTGTTTTTCAGGGTCAGATCCCTCAACAAGTTGTAGCACAAAGGTCACCTGCTTGAGTGCTGAGCTCACTTCCGCGGTAACCTGTGTATTGATTCCACGGTGCGCCTCTGATGAACTCGTTCGTCTCCGCTTGCCCGGCGGTGGCTCGGTAGCCATTTTTGCTGTTGATTGTAATGATTCTAGGAAAAACAAAAGGATATCTGTTGTGAGCTCAACGTTCCTCAGAAGATCGGCAGCTTCGGCAGAGATCGCGCTTCGCTCATCCGACCAATCCTTTTGTGACAACTTGAGCATCCGTTGCGCTACCATATATCTAGAATCTGATTTCATAGATGGCCATAGTTTCTGAACGTGTAGAAACATGGCGCGGAGAAGATTTGGCCTAGTAAGTAGCTCACGCGACTGAACGGTGTCTAGAATGAATTCTAGACCATCTTTCTCATTTGGAAGCACAACCTCAACAATGTTCTGGTCTACTACCGACTCGTCAACATTTTCTTGTAAGCAAACGTTACTGGCGTCGTCAGCAGACAGGGAAGACCATCGTTTGAGCAGTGGAAGGAGGAGTTGGGTACGGGAAGTTCCCGATACACCCTTGACTTGGTTCAATGATGCGAGGAGACGAAGTTTTAGGGTTATAAGAGGACTGTAGACGGCATGCGAAGCTAAGAAACTCAACACAGAACGTCGAGTTCCGTGAGAGAGGTGAGTTTTCTTGGACTTCTCTGCTCCGTCACTCGAGGTCTTTGAACTGCTATTTATGGAGCTCTGCAAGATCTCAAGGATATAGTTGGCATTGAGTACGCACTCCTCGAGAGAAGTAATCAAGGCAACCTGAAGAAACTTTCGGAAATTGTCAGGGGCCATCCATTCTAGGAGTTTTGTATCGTCATAGAGACCACTGCGGCCCCAAACGTGCTTGCCCGTCCCGTTGTCTTGACCTAGGGATTCATTTAGAACTATAACGAGATCCGCAGCAGCACGCCGAACCTTTTTAGAGGGATCATTCAATGCTGCAATAATATACGGTAGAATAGCCTGAAAGTCCACTTCGCTGCAGTCATTCTCTCTGAGGCGACCTTTAGCTAGACTTAGAGCCTCAACCCGGGCCAATGTTGGATAAGGCCCGCACCAGACTCGCATGAGAAATGTAAAATAGAATGGAGCATTGCTCGCTCGATCGCGCTGCAGAGGCGAGATTTTGTCGAACGCTGCGACGTTGGTAGGCTCAGGGAGGCCGGAAAGAAACACCGAACACAGATCAGTAAAAATATCCGATGCGCCCGCTTGAAAGCATGAGGCCATCTCTGTGGTATTTCGGCCGATGACTCGTTGAAGCGAGGTCTCAAAGGATTCGGTGACCATTGGGGCATCGTCTTCTTTCATTTCCACGTCCTCGACAGGCTCCATTGGTAAAGCTCGTGGTCGAATCTGTGTGTCTAGTCGCATCTCTAGCACGTCTAGATCGACATCAGTATCGTTGATGGCTTGTGTAAAGACATCTTTGATTTCTGCCTCCACCTGAGAAAGGCGAATGATGGTCGACGCCAAGGCCTTACGTATATGGCCCTGTTCGTCAACTTGATCATCAACTTTATAAGCCACCAATAATAGAGATTTGAAAATGACAGCGGTCTGCTGCGCATTCAGGACTGAGGCCAACAACAGCGATTCGATTATAGGGAGACCCTTTGTATCACCTCTCTTGTAGACTCGGTCTATCAGTGCCAGACACAAACCATTTGCTAGTTTGCCAATTTCATGTTCCTTCCCTATTTCGGACAGGAGCTGAGAAAGATTATGGACCTTCAGTAAAGCCCGGGTGACTTTTCCGGACATCTGTTTTGCGGATCGGTAATGAGAAAGCATAGAAAGGCAAACCAGACCAGGGCGAAGTGACTCCGAGGTCCATCCAGCAACAACCTGTTCCATAAGAGCGCTAATGGCGGCATCGTCAATGTTCCCTTTTGCAACGAAGACGGTAATAACCATATAGCAAGCTATCTGCAGCCCAGGTGCCTTGGACATAACTAATGCGTCGCTGATAGTCGGCCCTATCTGCTGCAACAAATCCTGGTCGTTGCTGGCCTGAATACTACGTCGGCCAGAGCGCATTCTATCGAGCATCCCATTGACTGCCTCGGTCATTATTCCACCCCAGAAAGATATCAGAGCGGGATACTGCTGCTGAGCCCTGCATGTATCAAGCGTATAGGTCGATATCGTAGAAAGGAATTCGGCGTGGTGTGTGGCCTGGTGGACCAACACAGTCCTCGGCGGTTGGGTTAACGACTTGGCGTAGGGGTCTAGGAATCTATAGACGTGCGGAAGGTCTTTAGGGAGAATGGAGAGAAGCGTCACAAAGGCCGGAATGGTGTGGTAAGGCAGGAAGGTCGAGATGAGAATGGTTGTATTGAATTCGTGGATCCTGCGAAAGTGTTAGATATATGCCTAGAGAATGAAGTATATAATGCGCATCTTACCTGAATCTTCTAATAAGCCATTCTACAGCCTTAATAGCGGGCATCAACCTCAAGCGCGCACCGACAAGCCGCAAAAAGGAGTCTATCTTCTTGTCAAGCTCTGCATTCTCTGCGATAGTCATTTGACTTCGGTCTTCATCTTGACTCTGCTCGCTGAACAGCGTAGAGCCGAAAACAGCAAAACTGGAGTCTAATTGGCATAGCTCCTCGAACCCCTCGAAACATATGCGATAGAGTGTCTGGAAGTTCTGGGATGCTGCAACTCGGGGCTCAAAGATCAACGACTTGGAATGGGCAGCTTTCTGCGCCTTGACATCGAGGGAGGACTTTGAACTTGCGGCTATCTTGGCCAGCTGCGCAGCCAATGTCGACGTCATCTTGGTGCTGTGAGCCGCAGCGTCCGCGGGTCCATCCGGCGAATTGGCGAAAGAAAAGGGAGATATTCGCACTCGAAGCGGGTAACTGTGAAATATTTCCAAGTGAAGACTTTCGCGAACTCCAAAATTTTGCGTTAAGCAGGTTCGTCCGATAAGATAAGAAGCTAACTAAACTTTACGACTAGGTACAGTATGTAGCCCCATTAAAAAAAGTAGAAACCCCACGATGCACCCCCACTAACAATATTTTTGCAGTAGTACAACATATTTCTACACTACCACCACCTGCACCACAACCACCTTAAACTCGGAGCTAGTACGGCGTGTACCAGCAGCAGCACATACTAGCAGTAGTACATAAGTACTTACCTAGGTTAAGTACCTACTATGTACAACCTTTGCTCATCTCACATGCAATTGGTATCGATTTTATTACGAAACACATGCGGTAAGACTGTCCGCCCGCATTAAAAGGCGCTCAGTGAGTGGGCACGAAGACATACGAAAGGCAAGTTGAACTGGAAGGTAACAGAGCGAGAAAAAAGAAAAAAGAAAAAAAAAAGAGGGTACTGGGTACATCAATTAGTATGTAGCTTTCCACTCGATATAACGGGGTTTCCCCGATTGGTCCCATGAATACCCGTCCTTCCTTATTAGTGGCCGGCATCTACTACAGAGACCCAGCAAAGACTCCGATGTTGTAGTTGCCCTCCTTCGAGGTCAAGATATTTCGGCAAGTCAAGAAAATTTTGATTTTATTTTTTTCCTGCATGTCTACTTTTTAGTTGTTGTTTGTATAATATATCTATCTAGGACTTGCCTTTCGGTTGTCGTTCGAGAGTAGTCATCGTATCTGTGTACTTTGAGAATACAGTATATATCTCGCGCAATTTTACAACCCTCATTGTTTCCCACCACCTAACCTAGGCATATAAGAAGATGGCTGTAAGTGGCTAAATATCCACCTACCTATGTAGTTTGTTCTACTTAGGGTACCTACCTATTGTTTGATTTATATGTGACACGAGAACATGACTGACTTAGGGGGAGATAAGAAACCGTATAATCAGGTTGTTCTCTTCGGTGACTCGCTCTTTGAGTTCTCCAGCAAGGTTCAAGACGGCTTTTCATTCCAGGGCGCTTTACAGGGTCGTACGTTGTACTTCATACACCAGCTCCAGAATATATCGGCGTATCGCTTCCATCTAATGCTACCAATGTAGACTGTATACGAGGGTTAGATGTCATAAACAGGGGCTTCTCGGGTTACAGTACCAAGAACGCACTGCAGTTACTGCCTCAGATATTCCTCCCACCTTCGCCCGCGAACCCCAGGATCGAGTATCTTGTATGTGATTACCCACGTCATCTGTTTCCGGTTCACATCATTCAGGCACTGCCTAAAGTTACCTACTTGTTATATAGGTTCTGACTTTGACAGCTTGTCTTGCTGGGTGCTAACGATGCTGCTCTCCCTCTTCCGACCAACACGCAACATGTCCCCATCGATCAATACAAGGAGAATTTGATCAAAATCATCACTCATGAGCATATAACAGCACATAACCCCAAAATTCTACTCGTTACTCCACCGCCGCTCGACCAGCTCCGTCTCGAAGAGCTTGATCGAGCATATGGCCACGAGGAGGTGACTCGACAGGCTGCTGTCAGCGCCGCATACTCCGAAATGTGCCGAAAGGTCGCATCGGAGGTCCCCGGCACCGTTTTGATCGATCTCCAGAAGGCTATCATGGAGAAGGCGATTGCCCTGACACCGGACTTCGATACTAATGGTCCACCCTTGGGCCATCCTGGTGGCAAGCGAGGTGCTCTTGAGAGCCTCTTACCGGACGGTCTGCACATGAGCGGAGAGGCGTACAAGGTGTTCTTCGATATCGTCCTGCCTCACATTGGACCTTTCTCAGACGACTTTCCAGTCTACCCCTTGTGGCGTAAGATGAACCCCGGTTCATTGTAGGCTAGATAGCCCCCTACCTAGTCACGAGATGACAAAGTTGGCAGGACATGTATGACATTTGTATGTTGAGATGTCACAGCAAAGAGAGTGGTGGAGTGGCGAAGGAAGAAGAACATAATGTAGGACTCTGGGTAACAGAACCGACTAACTGTTCGAGTATCTTCAATAAACGGTTAAAAAAATAGAAATTTAGAAAATTTCCGAAGCTCGCCCCCGTGGAATCAACAGCCGATGGGATGCTTGTCCTAGGGGTTGTGTATTATGGATTCGGTTCATATGACTTAAGTGACAATTTCCATCAGGCCAACCTCTTATTGATCATAGGGTTGGTTGAACCAAGATTTTGGAGATCAAGGGTGGAGTTTGTTAGGTTGAATATCTAGTGATTAAGGTAATGTTAGGTATAAACTACCCATACAGCGTGAAAACTTCAACACAGAATTTATGTGCGTCCATGTATATTTGCCTGCTCCCCTTCTCGTGCAATTCAAAATTTAGAGGATTTTCGATTATCGGGGTCGTAAAGGTAAGGTAAGTACCTACCTACATAGTAACATACATCAATACATACTATGTAGGTACATTGACTCCATACATGCCCCCACCGTTATAGACCCGTAGGTACCTAATGTCGACGACATATCAGCACTCAGTAAGTGTATACCTTAGGTATGTACTGTACAACCTACAGCACTAAGTATATACATATGTATGTACCTAAGCCAGCAACTACCTATACATACCTTGATGTACCTATACTCGGTGCCGCTGTGGGTAGGTGTAACACACACACGCGCGCGCACACACGCACACAGAATGCAAGGGTTCAGCTGGAATTTTAGCTTGGTTGTGACACGCTAAGAAGATGAAATGGTTAAGTACATAACATAGGTAATACATAATGTAACAACCTCTTCCGTACATACCACACCAAAACCATTCTACACTACAAATCGTAATCATCACATCTCCTACCCACCCACCTACCTACCTACCTACTCACTTACCTACTTACTTACCATCCTGCTACCTACATCCATATTTGTTCTTTCCCATCTGCCACCCCTCCAGCTCCCATCTTCAGTATTGTGTCATCCAGTGAGGTCCTCCAATTAATCGCCACAGCCGCCCGCTTACAGCAACTTCACTACCAAGGTCCTTAACCTAATTCCAGGGCCTTCGAACCGCTGCATCCATCTTACACACCCTGCCTGCCTCCCTCCCTCCGTATATCCCTCTCCCTCCTCCTCTCCTTGTCCCTGCCGGCCCCGATCGCTTTGATTCTCACATTCGCCTAAACATCGTCCTCGTCGAAACCACGTCGAACCCACATCGAACCCACGGCCTTCTCCCCTGCCGACGTCCTCGTTTATCCGTATTGACCCCAGAGTGTTGAGTTATTCTGTAGCCACCAGCCTTCTCCCCCTCCCGGGTTCACACTTGCACATTGCTCCGTCGACGCCAGCTTTGGTACTACTAGGCAGAAGGATCACGCCTTTGTTTGGCGAAGCATATACGGCCAACATCGTCAACAACCACTACAGTGCAGTCATTCCATCCACTAACCGACCTTCTGTCGTTCGCTCCATCGCCCCCATCGCCTCGCCCTGTACTGCCGGAAGCCACTGTGTCCTACCCCGAGTAGTTACACATTTTGGTATAACGTATTGAAACGCCAAGTTCGACGCCGAGAAGAATCTGCCTCCAGCATATTTCGCAAGAGACCACTTGGTCCTCTGCGATGAGGAGGAGGTGGTGGACCTCATCGAGAAACGACCAGCAGTAGAGGGCACGGCAGCTCCAAACAGGGATTCACCGGGTACATCGTTGCGTCGGCTTGCCAATCCGCCGTTGAAGTCGATGGGCGACTTTTCGGATAAGGTTCAGTCCAATGATATGACCTGGCTGTCTGAGCTCCTTGACATTTGATTCCTCCGCTACTGTTAGTTTTGAATCACGACCAAGCTTCCTCGCAGGCACTTGAAACCTGGACCGACCACCCAGCCGCCCGCCCTGCATACTTACGCTAGGACGCTACGGAAGTAGATCGGGCATGGATCCTCGCTTCCCGATCTCTCGAGACGAGCTTTACAGTGTCCAGATGGACGTCAAGCAAATTCAGATTGTGCAGAATAGCCACGCCGAGAGACTTTCCCGCTTGGAGAAACGCCAGGCAGACGATGCCGCCATCAAGTCTGCCTGGAATTCACCCTTCCCCAGCGCGCTGGGGGGCACCCCGCAACACGGTTCGGCTACCCCCTCCCCCCCTCTCCTTTTTGGAGATGTGATGCCTGTCATCTGCGTCCTAACCACCATTATTAACTAGGTCCGATCCAAATGCCCCCGAGCGAGATGTTCGATGATTTCGAAGAGCAAGGCCAGAACTTGCTAGGCAGCCTGCACCTCGATGCCGAAGACGAGCCCACCCGACGCGGCGCCGCCTCCAGGGCCAATAGTGTGCGTTTCGACGAGAGTGCTTTGCAAGGCTCGAGCTGGGCACAGAACGGGCGGCATTCGGGCGACTTTGCCCCCATCAGACCTGGCAGCGGACTCGGTGGTCATGGCATGATGGAACGGTCGCTCTCGCACAAGTCTGATGGCAGACACAGCTCTGCGGGCCATTCGGTACACTCGGTTCATTCACACCATTCGGTTGCCTCCGGTCGAGGAAGCAGTCTAGGTCTGGATACGACATTTACCCCTGGAGGTCACGAGGACGACTCCCCAATTGGCATCCCAGAGCCGCCTCCTGGTTTCTTCATCTTAGGTTCGGTACCCTCCATCGTTCGGTGCTGGCTCACAGCCAACTTTGCGCATGATACGCTCCTATATGCGGATGTTTGCACCGGGTCACAGAAGTCAGTCCTCGAGTTCTCCCTAATCAAGGATCTAGACCTCGTAGAGGCTATCCATCGAGATCTAGATGGGGTCTACCGGATTCGACTCCATGTGTATCTCACGGAAGCTACTGTCTCTCATTCCAATTCCCGAGGAGTAAGCCCAGCACCACAGATGCCAAGCATTGCGTGTACATTTGAGGTGGCCGGTATGGATCAGCCCGAGAATGCCGATACGAAGAGATCTATCCGCATCTTCATTGGGAGCGAGACTCTGAGGGAGCATTCTGCCGATGTGCTATTCTCGCAAAACAGGATGACACTGTACAGCAACGAGCGGGAGAAGTTATCGGTACCTTTCGTGCGTCCGGAAGACCATGGAACCTTCAAGAACATCCGCACGATGACGGTATTCCCCGAGAAACCCAAGCTCAATGCGACGGCTCGTCCTTTTGTTTTTGGTGAATCGAAGCAGGGGACAGTGACTAGGCCTACAAACGGTACTCACCGAAAAGGATCGCAAGACGAGGCCGAACCTCGAGAGGCTGTCTCACCCTCTTCTGAACAGGCATGCCAACAAGCTAGCACTGCCGACCCGAGCAACTTTTCCGAAAGCGGGGGCGAAAGTGAAAGACAATTCAAGGAATCCAGTAGCTCTGAACCTACCTCGAAGGAACCGCAAGCGCCATCGACTGAAGCATCGGGGGATAGCTCCCGCCGTCCTTCGGGTGCTGGAGGCATATGGAATTCATGGCGTCAAGGAGGCACTACTAACGGTAACGACCAGAAAGAGAATGCACTGTTGAGCGGGTACCAACCTGCTGGGCGTGGCGGGCGAAGTATGAAGGTGCTGAAGCCCATGAAATCAAGCACTTCGTCTTCAGCTCGAACAGGAGCGTCCTATGAGCCAGCGCCAGCGCCCAGAACCAGCGGTGAACTCCGTCGCAAAAGTCAAGTCGGAACTGAGGGACCTGGCACTAGCATAATTCGATGGGAATCGAAGAAAACACCTCTGAGTACTCCAGAGCCCAAGGCACCGGCAACAGCAACTCGGGAGGTACGGAGTGCATCGGGTAGTCGTACCTCGGCGAATCCGGTCGGGGGTGCATCGGCGTTTTCGTGGATGAACCCATCGAGCAAGCCAAGAACCCCGACAACGACGGCAGAGTGAGAGGCTGAACTACGAAGAACGTTCATCAATAAAGGGGCAACAACTTGATGGCATGACTAGATGTGTTAAGTTTAATAGTCCTCGCCGGGGATTGCCATTAGGTTTTTACCAGACTAGTAGTGTTTGAAGAAAAAATATCCAAAAGGAGAAATCAAATAAACAGAATAATTGCCCCCATGAAGCATGTCTCGAATGATGCAGAAAAGGGTCTAGGAGTTGCAGCTCATCGTAGAAGCTCGGTATGTTGCGATGCGATGACAGCTATTAGTTGTAGACATGACCATTTCCTCAAACCGAGCCGTTTTATGATGTGTAGGTGACGTGACGGCACTAAAAAAAAGCCACTTAATGACCGCATAGGGGGGCTCTCGCTAACAATTCGCTCAGACTAGAATCTCTCCATCCTTCTAGTACCTACCTACGGATTACATGAGAGGCCGTCACTTGCTAATACACTCACCACTCACGCAACACTACCACCCCGGCGCTAGTTAATGATAAAAAAAGGAGAAAGGAAGGACGGAAGCGAGAAATGCAGAAAGACAAGGTCGATTACTCGCTGTACCTGGTGACAGACTCGACGCCCGCCATCCTCGGCGACAGGGACCTCGGGGAGGTGGTCGAGGCGGCGCTGAAGGGCGGTGTTACCTGTGTTCAGTACCGGGATAAGACGGGAGACACGGGCGCGCTCGTGGCGGCCGCGCGGCGGCTGCACGACATCACGCGCCGCTACGGAGTGCCGCTGCTGGTCAACGACCGCGTGGACGTTGCGCTCGCGGTCGGGTGCGAGGGCGTGCATATCGGGCAGGATGATATGGGTTAGTTAAGGGGGGGTGGTTCCTTTTTTATTATATAATAGATGCATAAACCTATGTGTGTGTGTGCGTATGCTGATACATTGGGTGTCTCTGTAGATATATCGTCGGCGAGGAGGCTCCTCGGCCCGGACGCGATCATCGGCGTCACGGTGAGCAATGCCCGCGAGACGGAGGCGGCGTGCGCCGCGGGGGCGGATTACTTGGGCATTGGGACGGTGTTTGCGACGCCGACGTAAGTTTGGAATTGGAGTTCTGTTTCTTTACTATATCTCTCTGTTTTCTATCTACTCCCCCCCCCCCTTTAGGAGATCGTAGATACCGAGCTTATACTAACTGACACCCGCCACGCCGCCCAGCAAGGAGAACACCAAAAGCATCATCGGCGTGGACGGGCTCCAGCAGATCCTGCTGCAGATCGCCGCGGCCGGGTCGCCCGTGAAGACGGTCTGCATCGGCGGCATCAACGCCTCCAACGTGTCGCGCGTGGTGTGGCAGAGCGCGGGCAACGACGGCAGGCCCCTCGACGGCGTCGCCGTCGTGAGCGCCATCGTGGCGGCCCCAGACCCGGAGGCCTCGTCGCGGGAGCTGCTACACCTCTTCAGGAAGCCCCCGGCGTTCGCGCCGCCCCAGCAGCAACAGCAGTCGCTGGACCTCGTGGCCCTGGCCCTCGAGGTCGTGCGCGCCGTCGGCACGGCCAGGCCGCTCTCCCACAACATGACGAACCTCGTGGTGCAGAACTTCGCGGCCAACGTGGCGCTGAGCGTCGGCGCGAGCCCCATCATGGCGAACTACGGGGAGGAGGCGCGGGACCTGGCGCGGCTCGGCGGCGCGCTCGTGGTCAATATGGGGACGGTGACGCCCGAGGGGCTGGCGAACTACTTGAAAGCGCTTAGGGCGTATAATGACGTGGGCAGGCCGGTGGTGTTTGATCCCGTGGGGTGAGTGTTTTTTTTGTCGAAGGTTTTTGCTGAATGCCTTGCTTTTTCTTCTATCCTACTTGCTTTTTGGTATTGCTATTGTCATTATTAATACCGATCTATGCATGCGTTAAGTTATTTGCACGGAAAAGCTACTACTTGATCTTAATTTTTATTTATCTAGGTTTTTTTTCATGAAGAAATAGAAGCTAACACATCCATACTATTAAATCAACAGCGCCGGAGCCACAGCCGTCAGACGCGCAGCCGTCAAGACCATCCTGGGCGCGGGCTATGTCGACGTGCTCAAGGGCAACCAGTCCGAGATCCTGTCGTGCATCCCCGGCGCCGCAGATGACGCGGGGGTCCAGCAGCGCGGCGTCGACAGCGGGCCGGCCGAGGCGGACACGCGGAAGCTGGCGCGGGCGATCGCGCAGCTGGCGAACCGCCGCCGCAATGTGGTCGTGGTCACGGGCAAGACGGACCTCGTGACCGACGGGCGGTGCGTGTACGCCGTCGACAATGGGCACGAGCTCCTCGGTGCGGTCACGGGCACAGGCTGCTGCCTCGGTACCGCCATCTCGGCCGCGGTCGCGGTGCGGCCCCCGGGCGACAGGCTGGTGGCCACGGTCGCGGCCCTGCTGCACTACAACATCGCGGCCGAGCTCGCGGCCGCGCGCAACGATGTCAAGGGCCCCGGCACGTTCGTCCCAGCCTTCCTGGACGAGCTGTATAATGTCCGCAGGAGGGCGGTGGCTGGGGATTTTTCATGGATAAAACGGGCGAGGGTTGGGGTGGTGCCCTTGTGATGGAGGAGGGAAAAAGGGGGGGGAGAGAAATAAATAGAGGTGTAAGTGAAAACGGACTCAAGGGAAACCTGCACCCTTTTACAACCCCCCCCCCCCCCCCACTGCTTAGCATTTCCAATAGTGTGCCATTCTTTTATATAAATATTTGGTGTACGCAGTACCTTGGGTAAAGAAAGTAACTTAGTAGGTACATTAGTGTACAGGATATCCACCAATTGAAATATCAGCCAAATACCCGCGAACCATTCTAGGAACAAGTACGGGCTTCATGTTTATTAGGTCGGTGTTTAGGTTAGGTTGGTTACTCGATAGTCGGTTTATGGTATCTGGAACTATTTGATGCAGGACACAGCATGAACTATTACGTATGTAGGTCAGGAGGTTGGTAGGTACTAAGGTACTAAAGGCCCCTGAGGTTAGTATGTATGTATGTATTACATATACTTACCTGGAGGGCCATTAGTGCCACATCCGCCAAACGTCTGCAATGCGACATAAGCAATTCGACATAAGCAATTCGACATAAGCAATTCGACATAAGCAATTTAACATAAGCAATTTAACATAAGCAATTTAACATAAGCAAAATATTACCGTACGAAAATAATTATATAAATAAATAAATTAATTATATATTTATATATTATTAAATTTTAATTTTTTATTATTATATAAATAATAATATTTATTTATTTAAAATTGTTACGTTAAAAAAAGAGACCTTTAGCCGGTCGGCTAAACCAGTATAAAAAGGTAGCAACGCCTTAAGTTAAAAACGTCGGTAATATGTAAGTACTTATATTCTTTTAACAAAATATTATAAAAAATATTTAATAAATATATTAAAACTTTTATTAAATATATA